>JANRGW010009708.1:8038-30314 GCA_024733675.1 Psilopsiagon aymara
CAGCAAGGGACACCTATCCTTGTTGTAGTGCAGGAATAGAGAAAGCTTCATCATTTGCTGTGGATGCAGCCAGAGTGGAATTTAATTTGGCACAACTGGTGCCAAGGACTACTCACATTATGCATTGGCACAAAATAATTGAAGCTGAACTGATTTTTATTTGTAGAGGATTATGACTAAAGAGTTTGACAGCCTCAACCAATGTTTTGTAGTTGCTCAACAGAAGTTAAAAGGGAGCAAACAGTATGCACTATCAAGGAAATGAGGTATTGATGGCTATCTCCTCGTCCAAACTGCTTTGATCATCTTTGAAAACTGAAGACCAAAACCATCTTTGAAACTTCTTTGAGCTGGATCTTTGAAGATACTTTTATTATTCTGTCAGAAACAGTTGGTGAACAAATTTGACTTCAGGCAATGGTGCACAAATCCTTTCTCACTTGGTTCATTTGTGTAATGTGAAGTTGGTGTTATTCTCGAGCCTGAATTTTTTGTTGTTTCAGAGGAAGTTTTCAGTCTAAGGAAGTCTCTTCAATGGGAAAACACAGATGGCAACAAACCAAATTCCCATGTTATGAACTTCACTTAAAAATGAAAAGATGTGCCTATGACAGGAGGACTGACTTGCTCTAGATATCTGCAAAGCTTTCTTGGGGCCCACAGATGTAACTGGCAGCACCACACTTGCATAGAAGTCATTATACTTCAGTCACAATTGGATGTACCACTGATCACTTAAACAAGTGTGACAAATTAACAGGTGTAAAAAAATCCATTTTGGTTTTCCCCCTTAGTGCAGCCACGCACTGACTGCATAATGTCATCATTAACAGCAGTTAGTTTTTCATAGACTCTGAAAGTATGGCCTAACAGTAAAAAAAAAACACCCACTTTTCTTAAATGCAGGTTAGATTCCCAGGAAATGCAGACACATGTAGAGTGGGATATTCCCAGTGTAGACACTGTAATGAATATGGGTGCAGGAAATGTAACGCCATTCAACATTTTTGTTTCACCTTCAATCAAAACCAAAAGGGCTTCTTTCCAAACACTGTGCTTTTTTGCTTCCTGTAGAGATATCATGTTTCAAAAATATTTGATTATCCAGTCAAGAATGCTAAAATATAAAAAAAGATGTGCAAAGTGAAAATAGAATGGTTTTCAGGCATATAAATTATTTGCTTCAGTAACAGAAGGGTCATAAATATGAATAATGCTGAATTCTAGAAAAACAATTTGTCATTATTAAAATTAGTGCTTTGTCAACACAAAAATCTCACTTCCAGCTTGCTTTTTGTGCTGCTGCACAGCCAGCTGCATGAAGGGCCCAAGTGTTCTGGGATTCATTATCAGTGAATGGGGCTCTGAATCACAAGGTACCAGACAAGTCTGTAATCCATAACAGGAGGCTGTTCAAAATGTGAAATATATTACACACCTGAAACCGAAAGAGATATTTCTGTGGTCAGCCTAGCATAAAGCTGCTTGGTATTAGTAAATGAACACTTGACAGTTTTGCGTTTCTCAGCCATGACATCCCATTTACACATTCAGAAACAAATATGCTGCCACCTAGATCCAATTATTAGATGTTGCTCTTGGAGCAACTGTGCAACAGCATTTTCTGAGCACAATGGGAAAAGATGGAATAGCAAAATCCATTTTTCTGAGAGATATTCACACAAGAGAGGAGTAGAGAAGAGCAGGAAATATGCTGCCACTTTTCTACAAGAACAGGATCCTGCACCATGTATTTCCCAGCATCTTGAGTTTGCACAAAGTTGAGCTACGCTCCTGATTTATTTCGTATGTGTTAATTCCTCCCTTCTTGCAAATGTTATTGAAGAGGTGCAGAAGTGGGGAAAAAAGTTGTTAAAGACAGTGAACAACAAGTTCCTCTCAGAGAAGCAGGATTCACACATAAGACCTATCTCTGTTCCTGGCATTTTCCAGCAATGGGGAAGGGCCAAAGGATGAGCAGAAGGAAAGGGCCTAAAAGAGAACAATGATCCAATTTAATTATTGAAGGGCTGAGTGAGGTAAAGCAAATCTATACATAAGTTTTGTAATTGATTTTTCCACTGCAAGAGCTAGATCAATGGAGAAGCATAAGTTCAAATATCAACATATATGAGTCAATATTTGATTCCCAGTATCACATATTGGGTCATCTTAGTGATCCTTCAGACTGGCCAGGTACACCGGTGAGCTTAGTTGGGTTATACTTCAGCAGAAAGCTGTAGCTCTAACAGTCCTTTTTCCAGGAATTTCTATTCTGGAATGTAGCCATATGGTATCATCAAGGAGAGGCCAAAAGCTTTGTGCTAATTTCATAATTGTTTCAATTCACTAGGATAAATGGCAAGGACATTGGTGGCTATGGAGCATAGGCTCCCAGGACCATAGATCAAGCCTGCCCATGGGAGGGGGGTTGGAACTAGATGACCTCAAAATCCCTTCCAACCCTAACTATTCTATGATTCTATGACTTGTTTAGTATCAGCTCCTGTGCAAACACACAACTGCAGATTTCCCTCAGGCTGGAGGGATTCCCTCCCGCAAAGACAAATATGATTTCCAGCCTTAGAGGAGAACAGCATTCTAGGGCCCTCGAGAGACAGGTAGCTAACCTTTGTCCAAAAATGAGTGCTTTTAGTTAGGACTGCATTGAATTTGGCATTTATAGGAGGAATAAACCTCTATATTCTGCATTAATAAGTACACGGGGCTACGGATCTGGAGAAAGTGTGCTAACTCTGAGTAAAGAAGGCAGTTTTGAGGCACTTCAAGCAGACCTAGCATTGTTTATATTCCAGTAATTTTGAAGCAAGTTTTTATTTTCCTCTACTAAGATAACCTAGATTTCATTTCATGTATATGGTGTAAGCATGCAAATACAAATATTGCATATAGAAAATTCCCTGTATATCTATAATTTCTGGATATAACTGATTCTAAAAAGCCCTGGAAGAAAGAACTAGATAGTAAAATGGTGTGACAACCCTGTCATTAGTTTACAAACAATCTCATATCACAGAGACCAATTGCCAAAGCTGATGAGATACTACATCAGAGCAAACTACAGCATCACTTGAACACTGCTGTCCTGCAGTGTCTGGGCTGGCCTCAGTGGGGGACAAATTAACACACAATTGATGTCTCTTCCCATAAAATGTTTGCTATAGTCTGTGTAGTGACGGCAAGGGGTTTTACTCAGTATCTTTCTGCACATTTGTGCAACACAGATTGCTTATGCTAGTTTAACCTCCAGAATAATGCAAAGCAGACAGAGCCCCGTCCTCAGCCTCAGGAACCTGGAACAATTTATTGCCTCTGTAGCATGCTGTTGCACAGAGCAGGACCCTGACTCCCTCCTGAAAGCATTATCCCACCTGATGAAGTGCTGCTTGCCTGTGTGCTTCTTGTCACAGAAAGTATAAAAACAAAGTTCCTTCTCTTTTGTTTGCCTGTTTTGCACAGAGCACTGCAAGAGGGGACAGTCACTGATTTTCACTGCTTTCGTCACTCTTGCCCCTAAGCCTGGTTCTGAAGCCCGGTTCTGAAGCCCTTTTGGGAACACCAAAAGAGGCCAGTAAAGCAGTGTACTGGCACTGTGCAGCCCAGCACCACCCTCAAGGCACATCACAGCAGCAGTGTGCTAGTTCAGTGTGTTTCTGGACTACTGCATTTTCTATGGATTGAGGCATCGGCATGAAAACTAATTTCTGTGTCTATCCATGCTGGAAAGGTCAACAGTTAATATCTATCTCCTTTTGTCTCAGCTGATTTGGAGACAGATTGCAAAGAATTAGCTATGGTTTTATCCCATCTATTATGCACCACATTTGGGGGATTTTCACTTAAAAAAAAAATAAATCAATGAAGTAAAAGAAGTCAAAAGAGATGTCCCAGATTGTTTGACTCCATAAAGAGTGATCAATTGAAACCTTTGTATTGGGCTGCAGCCTAATAAAACTCTGAAAATAAGCTAATATACATCTTCTATAAGTACCTTTTAATATTTAAAAAAAAAAAACTCATTCTAATTCAAGTGTAAAGAAAGCAAAAAGAGGAAGTAGATCTGCTTTCATACTTTATTTCCTACAATAATATTAAATGTCATTGACAGATCCTTTAGTACTTACAAAAAAACCACTTCTGAGACAAGATAATGTTCTCTATCAACATTTCCTGTGTTCTCCACCATTTTAAAACTGGGTTGCAGGAAGCATTTGTCATATTTCGAAGAAGCTGAACTCTAAATTAAAAAGGATATATTTCCATTGGCATTTTTTGGGGGGTGATGAAAGTCAGTAGACTGCAAGCCCAAAGAAGAATCACGGCCTTCTTTCTGTTTCTGGGGTGCTACATATGGACCTGCCCAAAGTCTAGGGCAATTTCAGTGTTCAGTCCAGTTAAGTCAAGCCCACAGAACACAGATCTTACATAGCTGACAAACTTTGCTCAACAGAGGCTCAGTACAAAATGAAAATGAAGAATAAATTACCCTTTGTGGAATAAAGTGGGTACAGGGTAAACACACTGCAGATAAGCCATAAGGGACACTTTTTCCTAAGCTCCATCCATCTTCATCTTATAGAAAAATTAAAAGCATTATCAATATTTTAACAAACTAATGGCCATGATTTTGAACATTTTGGGCTAACGCTCAAAGAGGCACCACATTGGCAGAGCACAGTCGTGAAAGTAGAACGCATGTGGTTTTGCATTCCATGGTTATTTTGAAAGACAGCACGCAGTATTTTTATCAGCAGCCCTTTCTTCTGCCAGAGCAAAACCCTGGGACCGCACACCAGCAAGAGTGTGCGTTGTGTGTACAACATGACCACTATGATATTATTTCTTGGTAACAGTGTAATTAAATTGCACTGTCATTAAGCATCCTATCTTAGGCCAATTCGCTGAGTCGAAGAGTCAAGTAACAACACTCAGTTTGATAGTATCTTCATAAAACTGAAAAATTACCAACTACAGAGAAATGAGGCCTTTGCAGCTGCAAAACTGAGTTTAATCACCCCATGTAAAGAAAATATTGGGAAATATATTTTTCATGTTATCCTTACAAATTATCTTTATTCCTCTGAAAGAAATTACAAGATCTCCAAAGCAGTGGCCACGTACAGGAGAACCAGAGTAAGGCTGACAAAAAGGCAGCCTTATTGGCTTTAAGGAGAAAATAGTGACAGTGATACTTAGCTGTGATACCGTCATTCACAAAGGCTTGAAATCTTTACATTTCAGAGCTTACCTACTTCCAGCTACTCTAATTTAAACAAATTAGCCAACCTTCATTCATAGGAGACAGCGTATTAGTCAGATTTTCAGGTTAATTCCATAAATAGCAGCTCTGAAATTAAGCTTTGCCTACACGTCTGAGGAGTGGCAAACTGTCTCCCCCAGATGTTCCAGAGTGCTGGGGATTCCTCACCGAGGGCTCACATTTGTCAGTGCCTCTCAGACACTTGCTCAGGGGTGAGGAACAGCAAAGCATGCAATAAACAGTTCCTATGTTGTTTGTAAAAAGAACTCAAAACATAATATTGAAAAAAATATCTCCAAGAGCATCTCCTGAATGCTACTCCATGGGGAGCTCTTGAGAGATACATCCCTTCAGATAAGGGATTTTAAAGTAATAGTGCACACTCGTGACAAGTTTGGAGATGTGACCCTCATGGAGAGGACAGGAAGTGCAACTAGTTTAACATTTTTATTGTTGTCTTTTGATTGGGGGGGGGGATGTACAGGGTTTAGCAAACTTCATGGGGCCCCTGTGCCCACCCTTCCATCCAGATGCTGCTATCTCCTGATACTCTGCGACCTTAAAAGTTTTTCTTGCCTCCCAGATCAGCATCTTCATGACCCATTTGTCTAATTATGGGAATGATCGCCTGGGCTTATACACCTTTGCCAACCTGGCCAACTTTGTTAAAAGCTCAACTAACCTGAACCTGCAGACACTGCCCCCCGTTCAGCTGGCTCAGAAGTACTTTGAGCTCTTTCCAGAGCAGACAGACCCTCTTTGGCAGGTAATGTCACATCTTCCTCCTCCTCCAATTACAAGCCACTTGCTGAAATAAGAATCTTTTCCTATAAAATATAAAATAATCCCCCTTCACATTCAGCTATGTTATTTCTTCCTGCATGCTGCCTTAGGTTATTTACATATTCTGAGACACCACTGCTTTTGACAAGAAATGGATTAGCTTCCACTCCCCTCAACTCAGGCATGGTAAAAGCCCCTAATTGCCACTTCTGTATGAGGAAGCTTCCCTTCCCATCCTCCCTGTTTGTAGTTTTGCTGATGCATTGCCTTGTGTTCACTAATTGTATTGCACTACCCATAAGATGCTCTCAGCCAGTCAGCTGTAAGAGGTGCAGATTCATTGTACCCCTCAAAGGGAAATCACTAACATTGGATCACTGTAGCTACCAGGAGGATTTCCTTACCACCTGAAACCCCTTCAGTGGAACAGTAAGGAAAAGGGAGAGCCAGAGGGGTCAGCAGCAAACACAGAATGGGCAGATATGTTTAAGAATTAAGAGAGTTTCTGTATAGACTATATGTTTCAAATATGCTGCTTGTAACCTCCTTCAGCACTGTAATTACCTAATTATTGTTACAGATGTCTGGCTCTTCTCTTATTCAGAATATGATAGGCCATACTGTGCTTTTAACTATGCAGAGTGACACCATGGAGATCTGGGCAGTTATTCTGGGCTTATGCTAGCAAAAAGGAGCAGAAAATTTCTCTGTTATTTTTGGTCCAGATGCAAAAGAAGTCTAAATCTATAATATTTCCACTGACATCAGTGGAGCAGCAGCAATTTAAATCAGTTAATGATTTTCTCCATTGTATTTTGTCAACTTTATTCACTAGCAAAAAGTGTCATATATTACTAGCCGATACTATGCAAAAACAGTATGCATGTGATAACTGCTTTAAGAAGCAGTCAGTCTTTCTGTGACATCCTTTGTTCACATGTTTTTATTTTGCATTCATAGGTAGTAGGACAATAAGGAGATAAATAATATCCCACATTTCTATTTTGTTCTTCCTTTTGGGTGTTTATGTGAAGTAAATTGGCGCTAAATCCCATATATCTGAAACCATTTTGTCACCTAAGAAAGTAATGTCTTGAAGCTATTCAGAGGTTTCCATTTCAACCACAAATGAAAAATTAATTAAATCCATCTTTTAATCTTTCTTTCTTATTTTCTTTTTTTCTAATAAGTGAACTTAGTCATGCAAAACCATTATATACATATTGATTTTTACTCAAAGAGACCACCTAAGTGTCTACAAACTCAGTTTATAAAATGAGCCCGGCTAATGGAGAGAAGGAAATGCAGTAGTCTCACAGGGTGTAGGTTTTGACAGCAGTCCTTCCAGGATTTGCACAACTGTGTAGCCTTACTAATTTTTCTGGGACCCCTGCAATGGTTGGTCCTGGAAGGTACCTGAGAGTTTGGTCCCTGTGTATCTGAATGCTCACATGGATCAGTACCAGAGTGCTCAATATCTGCCACGAGTAAACTCTCATGAGGAAATATGGGATTTTACTACCTAAGTCTAAGGCTCTGGCATTAGTGCCTAACACTTTCCACCAGCAAAGTTGTGCAAACATTTATGATACCCCAGCATGATGTAGACAACTGCCTTTTCTTCTTCAGAATCCGTGTGATGATAAACGACATAGGGATATTTGGTCCAGAGACAAAACTTGTGACCACCTACCCAAATTTCTGGTGATAGGACCCCAGAAAACAGGTAAGAAACAATGAATTTGTAACTAAGCTGGCCACCCAGTTTTGCATCTGTGTATTTGTGTTCTGTAAATTGAAACCAACTCCCCTGCCTTAGAAAGGGTTCACTCCCAATCCCTGCAGGGTTCAGACAGTAACTTCTTCACTGCCAACAGACAGGGACAACTGTTTGTATAGTAAAATTGCACTCACATGACGTAACAAAATGCTGCTGTTAGGCTGCCCTGTTTTAGGATTGCTATTAACTTCCTTGACAAATTATTTTAACATTGTTTTAGACCCTAACTGACAATAATTATACTTAACACTCTGCAGACCTCTGAGGGTGCCAGGGCATTTTAAATTAAACCACCAATTCCAAGATAGCGATTACTGTTGTGGACATACTACACAAAGAGGATGCTGAGGCAGGGAAATAATCGACTAATCCAAGATCATACAGAAATACTGTGACAGTGACAGAGACAGCAGGTTTTGATCCATAGTCCAATGACAGTTTGCATAGCGTGAAAACATTGAAGTGCAATTTTAAAGAGACATTCTCCAAAATTCTATTTACTACCATATAACATTTCCGGTTGTTTTTCTCAAACAAATAACAAATAATTACTGCTACGGGGATTTGATACTTACCACATACAGGCTTGGTAGCATTGAAACAGAATTTTTATTCCTCAGTAGCAGACCCCCAGGACAAATGCACAGAGGGCAAAATGACAGTTCTGGAAGCAAGAAAAACATAGTCTCACAGTTAATGCTTTCAAGAAGTTTTAAGCAACATGAATAGTTTGAAAACAAAGGTGTTCAAGCCAAATTGCCTCAGTGGTTTAGATACAGAGTCAAGCAAGCAATGCCCTCAGCAGCAATATTGGGCTTGTATCACAGAGCAGAATTCAGGGTTTGGAAATGATAAAAGCTCAAAAAGCAGAAGAGCCTGCACATATCCCCTATCCCTCTGAAAGCCCCTTGTGCTTACACAGGCCTTTCATCAACAGGAAACTTCCTTATAAAAGGTAATCTAATTTTCCTGTATATCTCAGCATGCATTGATTTAAAGTGCTTTCTTGAATGAATAAAGTCAAAGGTGGGGATTTTTTTGCTATTTCCTAATGGCATTTCTTTTTGTTGTTGTAGGAACAACAGCTCTGTATTTATTCCTTCTGATGCATCCTTCCATTATCAGCAATCTTCCCAGTCCAAAAACTTTTGAAGAAGTCCAGTTCTTCAATGGAAACAACTATCACAAGGGAATTGACTGGTAAGAAGAATAACAAAAAAGAAGTATTATTAATTACTACATGGTAAACCACAATGGAACAATTACAGAACCATGTATGACATCAACATAATTACTGGATGAATTTGTTATGCTTGACATTATCAAACAGAAAGAAACTAATTTGTAATGATGGGACATTTAATCAAGTCCATAATTCTGTTTAGATATCACAGTCACAATTTTCTTATTTTTTCATCAATAAACACAATAGACACCTCAGTTATGATAGCTGTCTTAATGCTGAATAGTAACTCTGTCTTTTCATAACAATTTCTATACTGAATCACTCTTTTTTCTAAAGTGTCTTTTCATTAAGGGACATTTGATCCATCTCTTGAGAAAAAAACAACAGTAGAGCATTTCAGCTGGTATTCCTATCAGACTTTTAAATATTGCTTTTACTATTTATTTCTGAGAAAAGCATTTGTGTAAGGCTTTCATTTCCTCAGGGAACAGCAGTTCTCATCCTTGCGTGAAAGCCTAAATGTAAGATAAATATCACACACCACAGGTTAATCTGGAGTGGCTTCCTTGCTGGCATACAGCATTGAGAGTGTGCAGAGTGAACAGGCCTGACTGATCAAAGCAGGCTGTGCCCAGCCCCAGCACCAGCTGCTCAGGTCAAGGTGGCACAAACAATTAAGAGAAAGAGTAAGAAACACTTGGTGTTTGTTGTTCCATGCTACATAAAGAGGAAGTTCACCATGGCCATCCTGCATTACATGTGTAATACATGTGGTGAAGAAGGGGTGGTGGTGGGGCAGGGGGGTGTCTCTCCTCTGCAGCCCATGTAACACGTAGAGGAAGAGGCCAGCCTCTTGGAGATTCCTTCTGCCAGGCACCAACAAAACTGGCCTGCAGGTTCCAAAGTCAGTGAGGTCCCAGGCAGAGGGTGAGCCCTGCATAATTTCTTTCCATAGAAAGGACAAAAAACAGTTCCACCAAAACTGGAAGCCACTGAGTGATCAGTGAAATCAGAGGGACAAGAAAATACCTAAAGAAAAATTTCACCTTTTGCTTCATTTGAATTTTTCACCCTTTCAGTTGAACTTTCTCTTCTACCTTTAATTCTATTCAGCTTTAAGTGGAAAAGAATATTCAAAGCCGAAATTCAAATTTTACATTCTGAAAATGTCTAAAAGGAAAGAGTTTCTGGCTCCAAAATGAAGTAGTTTGACAATGTTAAAATTAAATGGTTGACATTTTGAAGCTTTTCCCATTTTCTTCTGCAGCTAAAACCAAATTCATTCCAAACTGGTGAAAGCTATCCCTTGGATATTGAAGTTCTTAGCAAAAATCCCATCCATCAAAAGAAAAACCTAATTACCTGACTTCATGGAAGCTTTAGCTATTACCAGTACCATTTAAGAGCCAAGATGTGTTCCCCCTGTTCCAGTTCTGGAATGAGCTGAGAAATTCAACTTTGCTTCTTGAGCATTATGTCTGAAAATCCACCTTTTCACTTACAAGAAAATGAGAAGCAGAGGGATATGATGCTTTTGCCATTTTTGCTAATTCTACAGAGTTCCTTCCCCTCCCAGGTACATGGATTTCTTCCCCACTCCTTCCAACACCACCACTGACCTCGTCTTTGAGAAAAGTGCCAACTATTTCCACTCTGAGGATGCCCCTAAGAGAGCTGCTTCCCTCATCCCCAAGGCCAAGATCATCACCATCCTCATTGACCCATCTGATAGGGCATATTCCTGGTACCAGGTATGGACCTTGCCTTTGAGAAAGCAGCAGCAGGGGATGACGGCCAACATTCATGAGAATATGAGCAACCCCTTGAGCAAGAATTAGGTTTACTTAATTTCCACTCTGTAAAAGTGGAAGGATGAGGAGTGCGAGATTTTGCAGTTAGCATCTGTGACACCAGTGTCATAAATTATGAAACTTCTTAGCACAGAGCTGCCAACAGCTGTAAACAAACAGTTTAATCCCAATAACAACTGGCACTGCATCTAGGAAAAGCAGTGCCTCTCACCCATGGGAATACACAGGGAAAATGAGCATAGCCTAGCTAGAAAATCAGAGCTCTTCTCTTGATGCTGAGAACCTGGTAACTCACCCCATCCTCCAGCATGTAAGCCAAGCCACATGCAGTGTTGTACGTGTGTATGCAGTGCTTCCTAAAGTTTCCATGGAGTTAAAAAGGGCTGTACCTGGAGAACTGCGTTTTTTTTCCTCTCCTTGGAAAAAGAGAAAGCCTGTTGTTTTTCTGAGGAAACTCTAGGATGCACTTTGTCTTTTACCAAGTGTCCTGGGTTCAGCTGTGGTTTTGACTTTCATCCTGGGAAAAACACTGATAACACCGATGTTTTTAGTTGTTGCTAAGTAATGTTAACCCTGACCAAGGACTTTCTCAGTCTCATGCTTTGCCAGGGAGGAGGGGAAGTCAGAAGGTAGCAGAGACGGAACACCTGATCCAAACCAGCCAAAGGGGTATTCCATACCACAGCATGTCATGTTATATAAACTGAGGGCAGTTACCTGGAAGGGCTAGATCTCTGCTTGGGTCAGGCTGGGTATCGGTCTGTGGGTGGTGGGCGGTTGTATTCTCTTCTCTTGTTATTTCCCTTATTATTATTATTGGTGGTAGCAGCAGTGGTTTGTGTTATACCTTAGTTACTGGACTATTCTTATTTCAACCTGTGGGAGTTACATTCGTTCGATTCTCCTCCCCATCCCTCCAGGAGTTGGGGGAGAAAGAAGCGGGAAGAGTGAGTGAGCGGCTGTGTGGTTCTGAGTTACCGGCTGGGCTTAAACCACGACACCAAGCCTATGTCTTTGCATAAGAAAGTCTAATCTACTTAAAAAACATATTTGTAAAATATGGTGTAATCATACAGATAAAGGGCATATTGAAAGCAGAGTTAAAACAGACACAAATTAATAATGTTGCAATCAGCATAAAATACACCGTTTCTAATACTGTTGTTACGAGTTTTGCAAGGAATAAAACATAGCCTAGGGCTGCAGTCTGCACCATTTTTAATAGCTCGCTTGCACCTATACAACTGCCAATGTGAGAGATTCAAAGCAGTAAAAAATTGTGTCTATTTCGGCAAAATTTGGTTCCTCAGCTCCCCTCCAGCTGTGCCAGCACAGCCTTCCCAACTTATCTTGGGAGGCTCATGGCTTCATCCTCGGCATCCTTGTGATATCCTAATATCGGCATCCTAATATCTCCCATTAGCACCAGCGATCCCATGAGGACCCTGCTGCCCTGAAATTTAATTTTTATGAAGTCATTACATCCAGCCAGTGGGCGTCCTCAGAGATAAGGACCCTCCAGAAGAGATGCCTGACACCCGGCTGGTATGCTGTCCACATTGAACGATGGTTAACTCATTACCCTGCTTCACAGGTAATTTTCAACCTGTTGTTTAACCAAGCTCATCAAAGTCCCAAAAATGAGCACAGCCTCATCACTAGAGACTCTGGGATATTTCCCACTGCAACTCTGAGCTGATAGGAAATGCAGTTCTAACATGACCAGGCTATGTGGCTGAAGTGTGTTCATTTTTCTGTTTTCTGATGGAAAAGATGCAACACGACAATGCTATAAATTGCTGCCACATGGGCCTGTTGGGGGACTTTGGGGATTCCTTCCACCATCAGCCAAGGTCGACAAGGCTTCTGGGTCCCAAGAAACCAGCAGCTGCAGCATGAGACGTTGTGGGAAGTTTTGACAAAATGGCAGGGCTTTAGAAATTTCATTCCACTTCCCACGCACTCCCTTTCATAAAAAATTCCACATTTGTTTGATTCTGATCTGGAATTAGCCTGTTTCAGTGTTAGAGCAGCAATACCTTCTTTTGCCCCCATCTTCCTTCAGATGTCTTACTGAACTGCCTTTTGTAATCTTTCCCATGAAAAAATATATGTAAACACATAGACCTAAAGAACATTCCCATTACTAAAAATATTGTTTACAGATATAAACGTAAAGCAAAATTTTAGTACTGCAAAATATACACATGAGCACTCTTGACCCATGGATGTGGTCCACAGCTCAGTTCATAAGTCTACCTACTGTAAGAAGAAGTTGTAAAAAGGTGCTTAATGAGCAAGCATAATGAACAAGTATCTCCAGAGATTACCTTAAGTGGGATAGAATTTTGCTGAAAGGATGTGGAACTGAGTGTTGCTTATTTAGTCAGGGACCTGAAAATACAAAAAGAAAATAGAAGCTTTGTCTTTTTGCAATCCTCCCTTTTCCTATTATACAGTCTCAGGTGTACTAAAAAGAGGAGAAGCAGGTCAATCCCATTTCCAGGAGAAAGTACTTTCTTCTTACATCTCTGGCCTTTCTACTACTTCATAACAGGGAGGCAGTACTGCCTAGAGCAGCAAAGGCTGTCCCCAGGCAGTATGACTCGAGGAGCAAACATCTCCAGCACAGACCAACTTCTTCCTCTGAAGGAGAAGGGGCTGCTCTGATGAACTCAGAGCATGCAAAGGATGCCAAACATCCCATGCGCTGTTACCTGTGCTCCTTCTTTGCCCTCACCCTTCTGCTGTCCCTCTCATGAAGATTTCTCTCCTCTTCCAATGAAGAGTGACTGCAGCCCTCTTATTAAACTTTCAGGGGCACACTGACATCATCCTTGTAAAACCGGTAACCACTCATGTTTCATGGTTACAGTGATTAATTTTACAAGATGCACAACAAAACGCACTCATCATAAGATGCACAAAGAGAGAGCACTCACAGTGCTTACTAATGGGACCTCAGTAATGTGCATTCTCTTGCCCTGTGCACTCAAAACCTTAATAATTCATAATAAGCCTTCAAAATAAATATAAACTACATCTGCCTGAAATAGTTATTAGCAATACTACTTGGTACTCCATGACACTTTTGATACACTGACTGAACATTTGCATGATGAGGTGAATGTATCTTTATGCCATACTCCTCTTTAATTAAAAACAAAACAAAACAAAACCCTTTGCTAACAACTTTGCAAACCTGCAAGGCTGAGAGCCTGGTGGCAAGTTTCAAATAAATTACCACAATATCACTTCTGAACATGAAATTGAGTACCTTCTTTTATTCTAAGATATACATGAGCTATCTGTTACTTACCTTCCATGCCATATTTCCTAAAGACACAATATAAATCTCAATCATAATTTTACATTCCTTCTCTTTTTCTCATAATTTTCTGAGACTGAGGATTGGCTTGTGATATTTAACTGTTGCATTTGAACAATGTGCACACAGAGTTATAAAGTGCCCACCTATACAAATTTAACAGAATAAAGTAAAAAGTATACCTAAAAGGAAGTTCATCTGTAATAGTACTGTACAGAGTCAACATGCTAATTTAACCCCATGCTGTTAGCCTTAATCTTGGTTCTAAATAACTAGCATTTTTGCCCCTACAGTTGCTTATTATTGATGGACAGCAGCTAAGAAGTGACCCAGCTACTGTGATGGATGAAGTGCAGAAGTTTCTTGGAGTCTCTCCCCATTATAATTACTCTGAAGCTCTAACGTGAGTCTGTTCCTTTACTCTTTGCCTCATGGGATCACACTGTACATCTCTGCTTGATCATTAATTACAATTAAACAAAAAAAAAAATACATAATGACGCTTATTTTGCAAAGCTTGGGGTTGTCTATTTAACACCCCTCCAGTTTTGCCTTAACTTGCACATATATAACAGTACAGAATTGATGACTGCATATGTTCCCACATGCAAACTCTACTTCGCACAACATCCAGAACAAATACCTACACAATCTGTTGTACCAGATGCAGAATGAACATACAGATTTATGTAAAAACACATCTGCTAAGTCTGAGTGTCCGATCTGAGGCGCCCAGTGCTTGTTTGCTATGGGTATCTGTTTTGCTTTCCTCACTGCACCATTTAAAATGTACATTTTGCTGTGGTGAGTTGTGCACATAAGAACTCAGCACGTATTTGCACATCAGACTGTTGAACATTATGCCAGTCTCCAGGACCTGAAGACCACCTAGGGTCAGGTGTGAGAAATTTGGCTTAAAGGTTTTTATCATATTCTTGTCGGAGTCTAATGGCAGACACTGGGTTAGAATTGCCCAGTATGAGAAAATTTGTCTGGTCATATAGTTTCTTGATAATTTCCTTTTAATGTGGACCAAATATATAATTTCTTAATCCCATTTTCATATATGGAAAGCCCTTTCATTGACTTCCCACAGCCTTTGGCTCAGGTCTAGCAAAGGCAGCTATGATGAATCCTATCACGTTTCTCACCCTCATTACCTGGAGGGTGAAGCTTTCCTCATGCAAGAGTATTAATGGCCTGTGTGGTGCTCTGATTCTTCTCAGTTCCCCACAGGAAGGCAGAGTGTCTGCAGGGGTGGGAGGTGGGCTGAATTACTTTCTCACCTCTTAGGCTGGCAGAAAATTGTAAGTAGCTTTTGTACTGAGCCTCTACATAGGAGGAGCATCATCCCATTACAACCCAAAATGCTGGGTTCAGGGAGCCCTGGATTATCTATGTGCTGAGAAGCCTGGCACTGCAGTAGGGGGTTTTGCCAAGTTGGTGTGCAAGCAGAAAGCATGAGCCTGCGTGTGGGGTGGGAAATAGCAATGACTGGTACCCTGAAGGCTGGTACCAGGAAAAGTGAGGCGAAAAGGAGACCTCAGGCTTTTCAGCAACCCCCCACAGCTTCCTCTCTGCTCATGATTATTTAATGTTTCTTTCACCAGGAGAGTTCTGGTTATTTATACAACAGGTTTAAAGAGAGAGTTGAGTGCTTGCTGGTCTTTGGGCCTTAAAAATGTTGCTCTGACAAAATCTTTTTCTAGAGGAAAAATTTTAGATTTGACAATGTAATTTTTTAAGTCATTGTTTCCAAAGCAGCTGAAACAGAGGAGGAGTTTGAGTACACAGCTGAACTACTGATCTTTCAATAACTGCTGCTGCACATCTGCAGTGCCTTCTGCTTGGGTTTTTAAATACACACCCACATGCACATATCTTCTTTTCTGTAACTAAATTAAAGCCAGCAGAGTCACACACCAGGAATAAACTTTGGCCTCCTATTTGTTTGGACAGGAAAAATGGATGGTAAACACAACTATAAAATTATGCAATCACTTTTTAGAGGCATCAAAAATGCAAATGTGCTGTGGGAGCACACACTTCTGTGCAGATTAGGATGGAATTGAAAAATGCACTGAACAATGTAGTTGCTTTATGGTAGGACTGTCAAAGTAAAAGAGATCATATAGGATCGCTCCTAGTCATTACTGCCTAATAACTGTACACCACAGATTTTCAAAGTTGTCACAAAGCAGCCTGAGGACCCAGACCTGCAAACACTAGGGAGCAACAAGTTCATCACCCTGAGTAATTATGTGAAAGTCTTACAGGAGAATAATATCAACCCAGGCAGAAGGAAAGTACTAATCAGAGACAGCAGAAGAAGACAGCAGAGAGGAGACAGAGAAAGGGCTCAGGCATCCGGAGAGAAGTGCACATCATGTCAGGTTAGCAAGAGCCACAGCTGAGATGGCAACTAGGTCATTGCCTCTTACATACACTGCTAAAGAAGACCTAGATTCAGACTGGATATAAGGAAGACATACTTTACAATGAGGTTGGTAAGACATTGGCGCAGGCTGCCCAGAGAGGTGGTAGGTGCCCCATCCCTGGAAGTGTTCAAGGTCAGGTTGGGTGGAGCTTTGAGCAATCTGGTCTAGTGGAAGATGTCCCTGGCTCATTGCAGGAACGCTGGAACGAGATGCCCTTTAAATGTCCCTTCTAATCTGTCTGTGATTCTATGATTCCATGACCTGAGAGATCAGAGTAATGAAAAGAAATTAGGAAAATCAACTAGTGTTGCAAGGCTTTTGCATGTAATGCCAGCAGTTGATATTAGGATAACCCACAAAGTGCTAGGAGAGGGAAACTAGTCAGTTGTCTGCATGAAGTTCCCACTGTGGCAGTGAAGAGATGTTTTCCACTTTTTCCCACCCAACTCGTTTTCACAGGGAGTGATTGATAGCTTAAAATTTTAAAGTGTCTGAATTTAATGAAAAGGAACTTAGGACAAAATGCCTTTTCATCTAGCATGGCTCATCACGGCACGCTCTGGCCACAGAGGCAGCTCCACATCCATCAGCCTCACAGGGGAGATTTCTCTGATTTTCCCTCCTGTGAAGAGCAGGAAGGAAAGGAAAAGGCAGGATTAGAGAAGTGTGCTTAACAAAATGTTTTCTCTTGGAGCACTGCAACATTTTGTCATAGGATGCAAGAAGGATCCTCGTGGTGGCGTTGTTTACCTCTGCCCCCACAGGCACCCACCCTGCCTTTATCATCGGGTATTGACTTCCCAAGAGGCAGGATGAGCATACAGGTGTCCTGGTTCAGCCCTGCACCTCCCACAGCCTCGCTCTGTAAGGGAGGAAAAGATAACCAGTCCTAGAGGACAGGCTTCTGCTGACTGCTTTAAAGAGCTCACTTGTAACTTTATAGCCTTAAAACTATCACTATTTTTGAATAAATACTTCCATTGTGCCCAATGACGTTTTCAGGGTTCTGAGAGTTTCATAATGCCTGAACACATTGATTGAATTCAGCCCTAGCTGTCTTACCCTATTTCCCTGACCCAAATTTGTTCAGTATGCTTCTTCTGAGGCAGAAATATTGTTTTGGGCACAGTTTTGCAGTTTTCCTTTCCCAGCACACTATATTGCTGCTTCTTTAGGGAAATTAGTGCAAGCCAGCTCAAGCACTTCACCATACAACGAGCAGATGGAAAAGGCCAAAGCAGAAATGAATTTATAATAGATATATCTATTTAATCTATTATTTATTTATTTTTAATTGATACAGCTACTGAAAGAATTTAGGAAACAAGGTGAGGCCTGCCATAAAGGACTGGGCAACAAAATGTGCAGAAGGTTCACCCTTCTCCAGAAATCAGTTCACTTATGTACAGTGGCAGATTGCAGGTGCACCCATGTTTTATGGCTAGACCTAGGGCAAGAGGGTAGTCTGTAACTCATTAACAACCTGTTCCAGCCAATTTTACTTCATCCTTTTCAAACATCTGCTGAACAGCAGTAACTCAACCTTGCCAATGTTTTATGCATGCTGCAAGTCCCCCAGCAATAAATTCAATACTTAATGCTGCATGTTGTTCATTCCTTAGTGAGTATGTGCTTTAAAGCCTTAATCTAAAATTCCTGTATCTTTGAATTTTAGACATCCAAATCAAATTGCGTATTTCAGATAAGACTGCTAAGACAGTGTTTATGCTCTAATGCCATCTTTGGAATGAAAATTATATTTAGATCTAATGATATGGAACCACCAGCTTCTTAGCCGCAGTTAAATTTTCACCAACCAAATCACAGTCCCTTCAGTAGACCTGAACACTGCTTACTTCACTCAAAATCAACATAAAACCTGCCAATATTATATTTCTCATCATGTGGTAGTCACACAACAATTACTTTTCTGTACAAGTAGACTTAGGGACTGAGACCATTCCTGTGAAGCCAACAAGCAGACGCCTGCCCTTTTTAACCCCTCTCACCTTGACAATACTGACCAGTGACCGCACCAGCTCCAGCTGAAGGATGGACAGCTGTCCTTTAGCACAGATGATGATGTCCTGACAATACAGCACATCTAATTCCAGGGAAAAAGCTGATTATTTTTTTCAGAAAAAAAAAGTTCTTTCAAGTGTCAGTTGTTCAAAACATTACCATCCCACAGGGATACATGGAGCAGTTTGACACTAATAAAATCTCTGACCAAAACCAGACAACAAAATGAGTCATAGTCTGGACTGAGGCTGTGTAAAATCCTTGAGACTGAGGCTCAGGACCTTGACTGACATCCTAAGGATCAACACTTACAACTTGTACCCTATATGCTGGACAAGAATAATAAAAACTAGCTAAACTAGCTAATGTAGGTAAAGCACAATGTGAAAAACCTCTGACCTTGAGCCACTTCTAAAGAAAATTTGTGGAAAAAAAAAAAAGAGACCCAACAAATTCCTGGAGCTTTCACAAGACAGGAAAGCTGTTTCCCACTCTGCCCTCAGTATTTCTGCCATCTAGAGAGATGTGGGCAGCAACATTTGTTGGCTAACACTGATGCCTGAGTAGCTGGATGATTCTTCTGCAGTGAGGTCTTTATAAAACATAATCTTCTACAGGTTTGACCCTCAGAAAGGCTTTTGGTGCCAGTTACTGGAAGGAGGGAAAACAAAGTGCCTGGGAAAAAGCAAAGGTCGGAAATACCCACCAATGGACCAAGAGGTAAGGGCTTTCCAGAGATTCAAGTCAACATGTATGAATATTGACTTGTTTGACTCCAAAACTAGCCACACTGAGTCCCTCGCTGGGAGCAGTGCACAGCTCCTGGGTGGGTTTCCTTCTTTGACTGTTGTTTTTTTTCTTTTTTCCCCATCCTCCTCAGTCTCGAGAATTTCTGTCGAGCTACTACAGAGACCACAACGTGGAGCTGTCCAAGCTGTTGCACAGGCTGGGGCAGCCCCTGCCCTCCTGGCTGAGACAGGAGCTGCAGAAGGTCAGGTAGCATGCAAGGGCAAGGGAACCCAAATGAGGACGATTTCCTTCACCGTCAAACCCCTTGCTTCTCCACCTCACTTGTGATCATCAGTAGAGGACCTCATGAATAGCACTCTTTCTATTAAGAAAAAAAAACAAAACCCACAGAAGAATAACACCCACCCCACCCCCTGACAACTGAATATGCACGTGCTGACAGATACAAGCATCGACCCCTTTTGTCAGTTTCTAGGAAATAATAGAGAGCTACATGGCATTACTCTTTATCCCGACCAGGATCTGTGCATAGCTTAGTTCTTCTGTACACCAGGAAGTACAAGAAACTGTGTGTAGGATGGATTGACTTCAGCGTACATGAAAAACTGCAGTCTGTCAGGACCTGAGCAAAGGATGGGAGCATCTCCCACTGGACCATGAGGTTGGTCATCCACTGGGAATTTTCCATGTGTGCCTCTTCTGCATTTAATCCCAACCCTGCAAATTTTCCTATCATTTTATGAGGGATATTCAGTACTTTGCAGTTGGGATCCCTAATGGTCCTGCCATGCGTAGTGTCAATGCATCATCATTGCTTTCTCTACAGAAGAAGGTGGGCTAAATTCTCATGTAACCTGCTTCCCTGTGATGCCATTAATAACTGATGATAGTCCGTGTTCTTTCTTCTGTTGCTTTGGAATTTTTTCCCCCCTTTGCAAAAAGATATATCCTGATTTATTGGAGTTGCATGGGTAGTTGAGGTGTAAAGCAGTGAGGGGATGTCCTCCCAGGTCTCTGTGAAATCCATTGCCTGCCTCTTGGACAGGGCTTCTTTGCCACCCAGAGTTTTTTCATCACACCTGTTGGCTTCCTACAGCAGCTGTGGCAAAGCTCCGAGATGTGAGATCATATCAAAAGTTTTGGTGCAATGTCAAGGGACTATTCAAAACACTCCAAAACCTTTTAAAGTCTAAGCAGGCCATGCAAACAATGTATTGACAATAATCTAATACCAACAATTTTTTTTTTTTTTTCTAACAGGAAAGCCATGGTTTTGCTCTGAAGCTTTCAAAATAAGCAATTAGGTTAGTCAGCCAGGGTCTCGGTCTGCAAGCTATTACAGAAAACAAACTTTAATGACCAAAGTGTATGTTAAGGTTTTGAAAAAACCTAGTCTGTTGAACAATGCATGCCTTCTACAGACTTTAACGGAGTTGAAATGACAAGCATATCCACTATATATATACATATATTATTTTATGTCTGCATATCTACCTACAATATCTCTAGATCAGACATACACTTAGACATATCTGCATTTTGTGCGGATGAAAGGGTGGTTTACCAGAAATACAGTATTAAGAACTGTGCTTTTCTTCCCAGATATGTGTGGGCAAGGTTGACAAGACTGGGCACAAACTTGCTGGCAAATTTTAGTCAAAGGAGCAAATATCATTAAGACATTTTAGCATTGTAACACCTTTTCCCAAGAATACCAAAGCTGGCAAAGCTTTGCCACATGTTCCTTATGTAGCACAAAACAGAGCAGGTTTTAGTTTTCAGACTTCTCTATCTTCCTAGGCACAAGCCATTTCAGGTGCTGCGGAGGCTTTGCACTTTCTCCTCAGCATGAATATTATCCCTAACTTCTAACTCAGGAGACAGAACTGGACTTGGGGCTGCACCATGAACTCAGCCTTGTGAAAGCTAGCCTCAGGGAGCACAAATCAGCTCAAATCAGAGGCTGTCATACTCAAGAGCATGTAATATGAAATAATTCCTGCTTCAAACCAGTTGATACATGTAGATATCCAACTTAACTATTCCAAATTCCTAAATCATGAGGCTGTCCACCAAGATCATGACACTTTTTTGTTCTGGACTGGCAAGTCTATTGCTTCCCACAGCTATCCTGTTGCCACACATCACACCCCCAGCTTGACAGCGGCACCTCCCTCCTGCCACAGTGTTTCCTCTCACCCGGCCCCGCTCACTTTCCTCCATCACTGCCCACCTCAAAATGCCTGCCTGCTTCCTCCTTTCACACCATTCCAATCATTTTCTCAGTCCCAGAACAGCCTTGGTCCAGGTTCCTACCCCATGTGAGGAGCTGGCACTGCTGTCCTTGGTCCATGGAGGAGAGGCTGAGGTGCAACCAGCACCAAGAACATACATACACAAACATACAGAGTCAGTCTTATGTTTCCTTTTAAACACTGATATGAGATTTCTCTCACATAATTGAGACATCTATTTTATAGGTGATGAAGGGAAATAGCACTTCTAGGGCACCATTCATCTCATCACAAAGCAGACTTCTTAAATGAGTGAGATTAATCTTGCTTCTTTCTCTCTATTGATTGCAAAAGGAAAATAGGCAACTCGTTCAGAGGAAGAGCTCAGCTGTGTAAGTCTAAAACTAGGTGATCTGAAAAAAAGATGTCATTTGATCTCACAAATGAAGCTGAGAGGGAGCTGTGAGGGTCTGAGGAAAGGTTTTGATTTTTATTTCCTGAAGTAATTTTTCTAGTTCCCATATTTTGAGCAGGAGGACTCTTCAAAAAGAGCTGGGGCAAACCAAGAGTCAAATAAAAAGAACCGAAACTCAACATTCCCCTAGCAGAAAACAGCGTTCCCCTCACAACCAGCACGGTGTTTTAGGGAAAAACACGTTCCCC
>JANRGW010009709.1:8928-23953 GCA_024733675.1 Psilopsiagon aymara
GGCTGCTCTGAGGTCTCCACGCAGCCTTCTCTTCTCCAGGCTGAACAGCCCCAGCTTTCTCAGCCTGTCTTCGTATGGGAGGTGCTCCAGTTCCCTGATCATCCTCGTGGTATGTGCCATGTGAATATGTCACTTGTGGTCTCATGATTTACCGAGAACTTGTTTAAGCAGTTATCAGGACCTGTCAGCATTTTATTATTGATGGAAAGATACCTGTAAACCCATGTATTTTCACAAAGATTGGATTAGATGTTTGCAGTCCTGTAAGAAGGCAAAAGTAGAGTATCCTTATGTTAGAGAGCTGAGCCTAATCCCAGTTTCACTCTCTGATATGGGTGAGATGTTATATGAGTGGAGTGCAGAAATTAAGTTTTAGAAAATAATTGGTTCTAAAGGATTTAATAATTCGTTAAACACGTTGACAACTATTTTTTCCTTTTGCAATTCAGGTTAGAAACAAGTTAGATGGTCAGTTCTATGCTATCAAAAAAATTAGCATTAAGAAGGCTACAAGAAGAGATTGCATGAAGGTATGCTTTTTACTGTGTTTCATCTCTGGTTTAATTCCCTCTCTGCTGTAGCTGATTCTAATATAATTTAGTAATGCAGTTAATATTTCCCAAAACATAAAAAACATTAATAATGGATTTATGCTTCTGAGTTTCTATAGATTTGACGCTATCAATACCTAGTAGAAAAAAGTAAATTAGAGGTATTTAAATCATCACATTAAATTGTAGAATTAGAGTTGGGAAGGACTTTAAGATCACTTGAATTTGCTCACCTCTGCAACTGTGAAAATCCTACTTAGTTCGAAAGCTTCCAAATTTTCTCTCTTACTGTAACAATTTTATTTGTTCTTTCTCTGTCAGAAACTGTTACTTTTTTGTTACGTTTTGGGTTTATTAAGTACTCAGAATAAAGAATGGTCATACTGTTTCTTTTTGGTGTTCTTAGGTGCTACGAGAAGTTAAAGTGCTGGCTGGGCTGCAGCATCCTAATATTGTAGGTTATCACACTGCTTGGATGGAACAAGTTCAAACAGTACATCCAAAAGGAAAGTGCAGCATATTGTGTCATTCTTGCTTGCATCCTGCTTACAGTCTCTGTACTATTATTTCCAGGAGAGTATCACTTCTCTGATAAAATAACTATTTTTTTATCTTTAAAACAATAAAAAATCCCAAAACTACAGGTGACCATCAGATCTTCATAATCTCCTGTGCACTTCAGTCTCTTGCAGAAGTTACCCGTTAGTTAATGATGAATTCGGAACTGTGGAAGTATTACCTTTACTTCTGGTAATACATGAGAAGGATTTTAAAGTTGTGGGAAGTTCAGTGGAATGCAGAACCATTTAACACAAGAAGTAATGAGCTGACAAGGAGAAGAATAAATACTGAGGGATAAGCCACTTCAGATATTGGGGAAAAAAAGTGATGAATAGAATAATAGTAAAAAAAAACACCCACAAATTTGCCACCATGTTTTGAAATCTCAGAGCTGTAGCAAAACTCGAGCAAGTCTCCCACTTTGCCTCTCTTCCTGTCTGTAAAAGAGTTTAGAAAAACTGAAAGAACCTGGAAATAAATAATAGGGGGAAAAAAAATCCCTCATATTTTGTTTTTCACAGGAGAGTTTTTCAATTTGTTGAATTGCATTTTATAGTCCTACAGTGACAGAGAAATCTATTGGATTTTTTTTTGTGTGTGTGTGTATCAGCTACTATCTGTAACAGTTGAAAAGTTACCTACATTTATGTTCATTTTACACCTTCTTCCCTGCCACTTTTTTTCTCTTCAGTCTCTCTGTTCTTGGCTCTTTCCACACATCCTTTGGTCCCTTTGTAATCCTAATCTGTTGTTCCTTTCTTTTCTTGTTCTTTTCTGGAATACCTTTAGCAGTTAAATCTTCTGATCCTCTTATGCTCAGTATGACTTTATTGCTTTCTAAATCAATGACTTCATACCCAGTCAGCTATAAGCAAAAAAAGAAAATGCATAGGAGGTTGTCAGTGTGGTAATACAGACAAGACTTTCTAACTAATGATACTGGGAATTTTGAAGGATGCAATTTTTTAGTTGCTAGGAGTACTTCACAAGTATGCAATGGTGATAAGTATGTAACTAGACCTGCAAGTATGTCCTGTGGTACTTAATGGTTTTCCTTGGCTTAGAAGATTGGTATTTCATATCTTCCCTGTGCTAAAACAAACTGCTTTTTCACATAAATATACAATTTTAATGAAAACCATTTCCAAAATATTAAGTATCAAACCAGCAGCATAGTGATGCAAAGGATGGTGTCTTGTGGAGTTGCTTTTTTAGCTATTATATACATGAGAACCTATAATAACATAATTTTAAACAGGCTAACTTCTTAAAGGTTAAATCTAGGTGAATATCTAAAGAGAGTCCAGGGCAACCCTTTAAGTGACTTCATTCAACACGTATTTTCATTTAAAGAAAAGCAAAAAAAACATATGGTTGCTTCTTATTAGATTAACAAGCACCTTTTGCAGCAGCAGAAATAGAGAAAAAAACATCCCTATAGGTAATAAAGTTAAATTCAGTGAGATGCTGTAGATTAAATATTAATTTATAGTATTATTTTGTTTTTTAAAATACCATATTTATCTTTTCATCCTGTAGATAAAACAATAATGGAGTTGCAGCCATTATGTTTGGAGCAAGAGAGTAAGAAGTAAGTATTATAAATCCCAGTGATAGCATTTATTTGTCTTTAACATAAGACTTATTTTAAAGTAATGTTAATGAAGTACAGAATTCAGCATAGATTTCACAAGTGCTTTTTGCTTCTGAAGTATTGCCAAAAGTGTCTTAATTATCCTTGTAATTGTTTCTTGTTGCTTAAGCTGAAGAATATTAGTGAATGATTCTACCTTCTTTGGATCTCAGTTTCTGAGTACCTGAATGTAGTACTGGGCTTGAGGGTTACTTCAGAAGTTCTGTGCCAGTCAGAAACACTGATTAGTTCAGTGGAATCTCACTAGAGTGTTGGGGCCTTCTGATCCTCAGAAGTGTTGATTAGCTCTTTCAATAAGGAGATGGAGTCCTGTGAGAATTACAGCATAACTTCTTTAGTTAGAAAGAATGGAGTTGCATCATACTTCTGTCCAGCAAATGCTGTGACCTAGAACTTCATGTATCTATGAGCTGTCTGGGTCAGCTCTCAGAAATCCCTGCTGGGGGAAGGTATTAAAAAGGCTGGAGCCTGCACTGTCAATTATGTAATCCTAAAGTTTTATATGGGGAAGTAGCTGAACTCTTACTCTGGAATGCAGTTTGCAACTGGAAAAAACACAAACCCAAAGAAAAAAAAAAAACCAACCAACCAAACGCCAACACTTTTCAGAATGGTGTATCACAAATAGATGTTATCAAACTAGGTACATGTTTTGATTTGTCTCCATTACTTTATTATTTTCAGTGATCGCTGTCACATTCAGAGTGTGGAAAGTGGTAGTTCAATTATTTTTGCCGACCCTACTTCTCAAGAAAAGAAGTCCTGTGACACTACCAGTCTTAGAAATCTGGGTAGTGAATCATGTATGAATGATTTTATGAACAATAGTAAAGAGTGTGTGAAACCAAGTAAATGCGAATTATCCATAGAAATACAAGACGACTTTGTAAGTAGTGTTAGCAGTAGATCAACTGATGTGAAAAATCATCCGTCATGCGTACCTCGTACTAGTCTGGAACAAGATGCTAGCACTGGAAGTAAGTCCTGCACTGAAGAATGCTCGAAGAATCATGTAGCTCTCTGTGGAGAGTTTGAGGTAAATGCAGTTTTCATTAAATATACCTACCTGCTATCTACTTTAACCATGTTTGTGAAGTAGAGTTTGGTAGACAGAGGAATGATTAATAATGATAAATTAAAAAAAAAAATGAAATTACTGTGATTAGAGCCAAGAATACAGACAATTTTTACTTAAATGGGTAACACTATTACAAGGAAGCTGACCAGAAGAGCTGGCAGAACTCAGCATACAAGAAAGTTACCATCATCTTGGGTCCTTTCAAAGTACCTACATTAATCAAAAGTACCAGTGCATAAAAAAGCCCAAACCATAATGCACTTGAAAATCCTCAGCCTTCAGTAACCGTGGTTAATTCAGATATTCATGAAGGTGTCTAGGTATGTCATGTGGTGCCTGTATAGTGTAGAATTCCACATGGAAAAGAGAAAAGCAGATGTGGGCAGGGAATCCCCACTCTGCCTATGCTTCTAAAACTTGGTTGGTATTCATACCACTGAAACGTCTTGTATAGCACAACCAGCTCTGGAATGCTCCAAGCTTTTGATATCATTTGGAGTTCCCTCTTGCAACAAATCCAAGATTTTAAAAGTGTTTGCTTGAGTTGTCCAGGCTATCAAAGGAACTAGTACATTATCAGAAACTGAATATGAAATTACATACTCATATTAATAAATCAGACATTTTGACTAGATGACCTTAAAGGTCTTTTCCAACCTAAATAATTCTATGAAATTCCACATCGAGAAGGATTTTTTTTCTATTTATATTAATTTACACTGTTTTCTTAAGCCAGAATGAAACTCTGTTCAGTGTGTCTAGAAGCTTTAAACTATGATTTGAATATTAAGATATGTAGCTGGCTGTTCTGTTAGTTTTTATCATAACAATTGTTAACATTTGAGGACAAGAAAAAAATACACCCCGAAAGTAAAGTGTTGTTGCACTGCTTCTTGAATGCAGTAGATTAGTAATACTGTATTTGATGTTATTTTGATGTCTGACTGGGTTTTTTTTAGCTTAATGAACAAATTTTGGTTTTATTAGTTTTAAAGAAAAATAAGGTAATATTGTTTATGTTAAAGTGGCAACATCATAGAGTATTTTTCTTCTGTTAGGTGGAGTATCGTTTGATGCTTCATATACAAATGCAGCTGTGTGAAATATCTTTGTGGGACTGGATTTTTGAACGTAATAAAAGATGCAACGAGAGAACAGAGGAAATGTCCAGTAAGAAGTCTTAAAAATTTTCTGACTCATTATGAAGCAAATACTTCTTTCTAATTGGTAGTCCACTTGCCTGATTTTGTTTTACTTCAGCAGCTTAAAATACGTATCTTCTTCATTAGATAAATAGAATCATCATTAGATTCTTTGTTAATTTCATCAGCTAGCTGCTAGTATTGAATCTTTTCATGATGTTGGTAAAGAGATTTAAGTTTATGCATTTTAGACAACTCTTCAAAAAAGAACGAATGTATGCTTGAGGCATAATTGTTACCTGGAGAGATCTCTGCCTGGGCATCTCTGCTACTTATTTGGAATAGTTTTTTTATTGACAGGATCTGCTTTTTCTCAGGAAGCTGTTTAAATAATTGAAATTTTGCTTTGGTAGTAGTTTTGCTGGTACAAAATAGAACTCTTTTTCAGGCTAATTTATCTGCTGTGGAAAATAGGAATACATCTTCTGTTCCAGACAGATTACAAGAAAAATGAAAGTTTATTCTTAAGAATCAGAACTCCTACATAGGCTGATTTGTCATTGGTCTAAAGCATTTAGTATTTACCTTGCTGGAATGGCCAGAGAAGTTCTCATGCATTGATACCAAGAGGTCTTCAGTAACTGTTGACGTTTGGAAGAACAAGTCTAACGCTCTTAAAGCATTAGAAACATGTTCCTTTCTCTGGTTGTATAAAAGAAAAGCATATGCTTAACAGATTGTAAGGCATAAACTGTATGATTAATATTTAATCTCAGTTTTAATCACTATTAAGACAAATCTGTTGTTCTCTTCAGTCATGTGTGCCAGCTATCAACTGACTTCTACTAATCTCTCCTGTAATCATAGTGTTTTAGCATAAATAAGCTAAAAATGATATTTCTGGTCAGGGAATGACAGAATTACTAGGGCATTTGACCTAGTAGGGTAGCACAACAGCAGAAGAATTAGTATCCAAAAAGGAAGGGTGTAAATTGATACCTATACAGAAAACATGTTGTTATGTAAATTAATATGATTTAATCTGGAATTGTATTTTTCATTCTAATTCAGTACTTCCATGTAAGTAAAGAATTTTTAAATTCAGTATCAAGTAACTGATGGAGTTTGGAGGAGTCTTTTCAGGCAGACACATGTTCATGACCCCTGAATTTTCCTTTTTGGAATTTGGCAGTTAGTGAGTTTTTGCTGTTTCAAAAACAGTATCTTATGAGAAATACAAACCACCATAAACTTAAATAACTCATTAAAATTAGCTAAAATAATTCAGATTCTGAATTGTTTTAAGGTCCGTACCATCTCGTGGATGTCTGCTGGACAATGAAAATTTTTCAGGAGTTACTAGAAGGGGTATGCTATATCCACAGCATGGGAGTGATGCATCGAGACATTAAAGTAAGTTCTTTGAATGAACTAATTACAGTTGAGGTTGAACAAAGATAACTTCCGTTATGGGGGAATGAAAGCAAATTTGTAGCTAAATTTGAGATGACCTGGGCTTGTAAGAATTTAACTGTCTTATGTATGAAAAAATACATTGTCTCCTCTATACCAGTATCATTTCCTTTAAGCATTCTGCTCAATTACATTAACTTAAAGTGACTTATGATTAAGCTCTGGAAATGTTTTCTGCTTTGTGGAGCCATTTTCTTGTTCTAAACAAGGATAGTCAGATTGGTTTGGTTTTGTCTTGATCTTTCCTTAACCAGGGTAGGACCTAAATTTCCTAATCACCTAAAAGAAATTAAATTATTTTAGGTAATTATAAAAATAAGCAAAGCCGAGTGACTACAGCTCAGTTGGCTAACTGTATCAGCTTTGGAAATATGTTCAAGTTACAGTTGCAAATAATTGCTGTCTTTCAGAATGGTTATTTTTCTTAAGGGTCTGAAATTGTAGGTGATGTTACTGACTTAATGGAAAGGTTTGGTTTCATTCCAATTAAAAGCAATGAAGAGCAGACTTAAAATAGTAACACTTTGAATGATTTGAATAGCATGCCTTTTATATGTTCCTGTGAAGTGTTTTTGGAACTCCAATCATAATAATAGTTTTGACTTAAATGTCAAGCGTAATTTTGCTTAAAGTGAATTTTGCTTAAAGTGAATTTTGCTTAATCTGACTCGAATAGCAAGGACATGAATGTGTATTTTCCTACTCTGCTTCCTACAGAGGTTGTCTGTATCTGGTACAGTAACTATATAAGGAAATGAGTGTAAAGATCATCTTGATTATTAAAACTCCATGTGTGGAAACTTGGAACTACTTGAAAACACAGAGTGTTCACTCTGGATTAATTTTATTGTTTCTGCCAGCTGTTTCGGGATCAACTGCTTTTTGGTTTTCCTGTTAAGCATCATCATGGCCTTATTGTCCAAGTCCTGGTAGTTGTATAAAGAATTCCATAGTGGGACCTGGTTTTTGAGGCAGTGCTTGTTATTTTCACCACACATTCTTCTAAAGGTGATTTTGCAGACGTCTTGCAGAAACAGTAATTTCTGTGATAATGTTACAAGGAAGCCTTTTAGCATTTGAAATTCTGAGAACAGAAGTCCAGTGAGTGGGTGGCCTTGATTATCTCTTTACTTCGGTGGAAATGAGAAGCTTAGCAACTTGTTCAGCACTGCTGTATCTTTTACATTTGATCTGCATTGAAGAAATGAAGAGTGGAGATTGCCCATCTCTGATACAATGTGCATGTCTGCTTTATACTCTAACAGAACTATTTCCATTCTTGCCACCTGAGCAGGCCTCATGAAGCGCTTTTCATCTTTTATGATCTTGACCGTTTACGTTATCTCCATTAATGGTAAAGAGATGCAGTCTGCGTTGACACCTAAAATTCTGCTCATGCTGTGCACACTGTGACATGAGGGGCAGTTCTTCCACAAGTTGGACTGGCAAAGTTAATGTTTGTTCCAGAAGTGATTAAAGTTGCTGTCATCTCTGTTTAGTGACCCTGCGGCTGTGTGAAGAGGTGTCCAGTCAGACTTGTCACTGTCCTTTAAGTTAACAGTAATGAGTGGATGTAGGTAGAAAAGCATCATCAGACTGTTGGCCTAAACATAGAAGGCAGATAATTACTGATTTTCAGGATTTATCTGATGTTTTTACATTATGCAAGAAACAGAGACACATTTCTGTATGGTTCTCTGAGGTTGGCTGTGAACAAGTATTAGGAGTTGCCGTGACCTAACAGAAGCTTGGTCATTAACATAAGTTTGTTAACCACAGCTTGTGCCCAGCAGGAATGCGTAAGATGGTGTTAATGCCTTCAATTCTTTCATTTCCTAATTTTATAGCATGAGAAGTGAGTCATCATGGTTGAGCTTCAGGTCAGTGAAGTTCCTGGAAGTGCAAGCAAGCAGAAGTTTCATCTCATTTGTACATACAGACATAATCTGGGAGTGCTTGGGCCTCTAGATTATAGAATTGTAGAATGGTTTGGGTTGGAAGGGACCATAAAACCATCTAGTTCCACACACACCCCCACCACGCACAGATATCTTCCCACTAGGTCAGGTTGCTTCAAGCCCCATCCATCCTGGCCCTGAACACTGCCAGGGATGGGGCAGCCATAGCTTCTCTTGCGCAACCTATGCCAGTGTTAGTAAAAAATACCTTCTCTATAGCCAATCTAAGTATACCCTCTTCAGTTTAAAACTGTTGCCCCTTGTCCTGTCACTTCTGACCCTGGTAAAAAGTCTCCCTCCTTTTTTGTAAGCCCCCATTATGTATTGAAAAGCCACAGTAAGGCCTCCCTGGAGCCTTCTCCTCTTCAGGCTGAACAAGACCAGCTCTCTCAGCCTGTCTCCATAGCAGAGGTGCTCCAGTCTTCTGAGCATCTCCATGGCCTCCTCTGGACTTGCTCCAACAGCTCCACATCCTCCTTATGTTGGGGTCCCCAGAGCTGGATGCAGTTCTTCAGGTGGGGTCTCACAAGAGCAGTAGAGGGGGAGAATCCTCTCCCTTGACCTGCTGGTCACACTGCTGGTGATGCAGCCCAGGACACAAATGGTTTCTGGGCTACAAGTGCATACTGCCAGGTTATAGCCAATTTTTCATCTGTCAGTGCCACCAAGTCCTTTTGGGCTGTTTGCAGTGTAAGAACTGTGTTCAGCAGTCACGGGTGTTTTTTTGTCTGACTCCTTTTGGTTTATATGGAGCAAGAAAAAATTCACATTCAAACTGGAGATGTGATTCTGCCATCTGTTGCATTAAGTCAGGTATGCTATCATTTGGGGAAGCAAACTTCCCATTTTCTGCGGGGAGAAAAAAAAATAAAAATACATTTCCACTAAAGCTATTTCCTATTTTGCTTTTCTTCCTTTTTTCTACATCCTTCATACATGTTTTTTCTGCCCAAATGGTGTTGCCAACACATAATTTGGTATTGGCTATGACTTTTTTTCCCTTCTCTCACTAATGAGAGTGTGAATTATACCTGTGAAGCACTGGATTTTAAAGTCTGAAACAGCTGAAATTTCATACTTACTTAAACAGATATATTTATAGATTTTATACTATCTTGTTTTGTAGCCCAGAAATATCTTTCTGCATGGATCAGATCATCGTGTAAAAATAGGAGACTTTGGATTAGCCTGCAAAGACCTTCTTTGGGATCATGCAGACCAGTGGTTTAAGACAGAAAGGACAAATGGTAACAGAATAAAGCTTAATGGGTTTCTATGATATTAAAACCATCAAGTATCAAATTCTGAAGTGAAATGATAACAAGGTAACACTAACCGGGAAGTGTAAATTGCCTTTTTAAAGGACTGACGCATACTTCAGGAGTGGGGACCTGCCTCTATGCCTCACCAGAACAATTGCAGGGATCTCACTATGATTTCAAGGTAGGAAGTAGTAGTATTTTTTTTTCTATTAACACATGAAAGTGATTGGAATAAGACAAGTCTTTCAGTAGGTAAATATATAAATATCCCTCCTACAGTTTCTCCTAATGTTTTTGCTGAAGCATGGCAAAAATAATTTGTTTCTAAGATCTTCTTGAGGAATGTACAGATTTGAATTTGTGTTCTGTCAGTAGTGTCCTGATCCTTTGCTATTATCAGGAAACTTCATTGTCATGAAATGTTTTCATATTGTTATTTTCTTAATGACAAAAAAGAAATCCACTAAGTAATTAAAAATAGCAGTTATACCAGACTTTTTCTTCACTTCATTACCAGTCAGACATGTACAGCATGGGTGTTATCCTGCTAGAACTCTTCCAACCATTTGGAACAGAAATGGAAAGAACAGAAGTTCTTACATGTTTACGGAATGGTCAAATTCCTCATACTTTCTATAAGAAATGGCCTATTCAAGCCAAATACATTAAACTCCTCACCAGTCAGAGTGCTACAGAAAGACCAACGGCTGCTCAGCTCCGTGAAAGTGAACTATTTCATACCACAGAACATGTAAGTTGATGTCAATAACCTCAACCTTTGTGGAACAAAGAAATATAAAATGGCTTTTGTTTTCCTGTATTATCGAGGTTTTTTGGTTTGTACCTTAAGAGCATTGTGTGATGAAGACTTTTTTCCGATTACAGTATTTAGGCCCCTGTATTAATGTTTCTGGTGTCTTTGCAATGAAATAAATGAAGACTGGGATGCTGATTTTGAGGTATTTTTATAGGTCAGAAAAGGTTTTGAAGCTTTTCAGAACCTGTGTAGAATCTTTTTATCATTTTCCCTTCTCACACTTGTTTGTGGATTAAGTTGTAGTATCAAATATGCAGAATAGCATCTATAAACAAAGTAAGCTGGCTCTCATTTTCAGGTTATTTCTAACCTACAACAGAAGGTGAGACAGCAAGAGGAAGAAATAGAGAAACTGAGAGAGAGAATAAGACTGCTTTCAGAAGAACAAGGTGAACAATGTATGGAAGTAGGTTCCCCTGTTTAAGTAGGGGAAGAAACCTCTACTGCATGCTAAATGATATAAAATGTTTCTTTTTTTATATAAATACATTTCAATGCATTTTGATTCTCTCGTCTGTTCTTTAAAGGTATTCATCTTTTCACCTTAGTTCAGAAGTCTCCAGTCAGCAGAAAGTATTCATGTTGCACTGAGCCTCAGGACTACTCAACTTGTGTAAATAAGCATTTGGGTTATAGGGGAAAGTTAAGGAAAAATTAAAAATGCAACATGTATTTACGTAAGACTACTGCACATAACTTACAATCACTGACAAATATGAGTGTCATGCAGCAGACAGAAAACAGGAAGGTCACACCCAAAAGTTAGCTGTAATGTTTTTATTGATTTGAGAGTTCTGTCCAACTGTAGTACTTGAATACATCTCAGAAAGGATTCAAACCACTACAGCAGGCATGAGGGGGAATAAGATTAAAATTACACCATTATCAAGAGTACAGGCTTACTTGAGTAAGCTCAGAATAGAGCTGAAAGCTGCCAAGTTCTCACACGACTTCATCCATTTTTGCACATTGGCTGGCACTGCATTGGCACTACCCATTTGCTGAAGCACAGACCACGCAACAATGTCTGCTATGGTGAGTTCATTTCCCACCAGCCACGCTGCCTTGCCCAGGGCACCATTCATAGAGCGCAAGACTGCTCCTTTTTCCTTACTGCTACCTTCTCTGAGCTGGAAGATGGCTGTATCAACCCAGCTGTCAATCAGAGTTGAAGTAACTGCATTGTACTTGTGACCCAACAGGGAAAAGAGGAATCTGGCGATGTTCCCTTCTCCTTCAATAGGGCACATTGTTTGAACGCTAAATTTCATCTGGGGTTTTGGAACTGAAATTAAGAAAAGGAAAAAAGTGAATACCACATGGTAAAGAAGTTAAATGTAATGGCAATGCCATGATGTGTTTTATCTTTGATGCCAGCACCACTGTTAACATAATTAACCTAAGGAACATTTCTGTTTTCTGAGTCTGAATAGACTAATGCAGGAACCTGGGACAGAGAGATCACTTTTTGCACATTTCAGCCAAATCTCCTACCTCATTTCTATTCTAGCCAACTTATTTCTAGACACTGAAAAACACTTCTATAAAAGAAATCCCGTGGGTACAACCAAGCATGTAAATGCCATGTGTATTTTAGTAGCAGTAACTACAAACACAAGTCTTCCTCCTCTGTCCCATCATTAACAGCTATAGAAAGAGAGCAAAAATGTTATCTGTAGTATGTATCCATCATATGTCAGCACAAGGATGCCAAAGCATCTGTTGTCAAGGTTTTAATGCCCAAGTTTCATTTTCTCACCAATTGTAAAATACTGATCTTCAAGATAACTTTATTCTTACCATCCTTCCATATAAGAGTAAAGCCCAATTGATACTCATGACGAGGTTGCTTCTTAGTCTGCTCTCCAAAGCATTTCAGGAGGTTTTCTGGCACGCTTTTCACAGATGAATGTGTATGAACAGCTGATAATATTTTATAGCGTTCACAAAGCAGATTGTGCAGTACTAATAATGACAATGGAGGTAGAGATGGATTTGCATTGATTACAACATCTTTCAGGGCACCATAATCCTGAATGGAAAGTAAAACATTCAGCAGAGAAGACATTGATTCTGTTTGACCCAAAGAGTACATAACCATATATGTGTGTATCTAAAATTCTAATGCTACTCAAATCTATTCAAGTTTTGACATTTAAAACTTGTTTAAACATTTAAAAACCTTCTCAACATATAATTCAAAAACATGACTGAGGTAAATCTGAGACAAATCTGAAGGTAAAGTTAAAATTTCAAGCTAGTAACAAACAAAACCCCAAGTGTCATAATTTCAAAATCAACTATTCTAGCTTAGAATTATATCCAAATAAGAATATGTGGGATTTATAAACTTTTTTATCTATAATCTGGATGTTCAAAATTATATGGTAGTTGTAGGTTATTTGCAAGGATATAAGACTTGTCTAATGAGTTCTGAGTGTCACAGGTTTTAATGCCACCCTTCCAACCCTAAAAAACTGAGAGCAGAGAAAGTACCCATCAATGTATATGGCTCAACTGAACTTACTTTTCCAAGCATCACATCCAAAGCTGCTCCATTGGCTGTCAGAGAACAGTCATTTGTTTGAATCATGTTAGTTACATCAATGTCAGCATCTGGGGTTTGTGTCATCTTTGAGAGACCATCGACAGCACTCTTCAGTTCGTACAAGCGTTTCAGAATCAGCTCCTGGCGGGCTTCAAGTGCTTGAAGTGAAGGATCAACCTCTTCCTACAGGAGAGGAAAACCAAGACTGCATAAATGTTCCCTCAGTTCAGTGTCAAAATAGTCCACAGCTTACTTGACAAAAAGCTTAGAAAGAGTTTAAACACCTTCAGAGCATCATGGAATACCACGGTCTTATGTCAACCAGTTGCCTTGTCTTTAGTAGGTATGAAGGTGGTAACCAATCGGTTATTTAATCAAATTTCTCAAATCTTCCTGCTTAAAATTCATTTTTTTAAACCAGTAGCCACAGCATAGTACATAGCAGACCACAACCACAGAGATTTAAGGTTGGCCATGAAATGCTGAATTAAAACTTGAAAAAACAAAGTTATCAGGATTCTCTCTGGCCCAGAAGAGCAGACTGAGTTTGTGCTGAGGCTGCCAAACAAGGAAATGTTCTGACAATTCAGGAAGTCAGTGAAGTAAAAAACCCTGCAGATTTGGCTGGATGGTATATCATATGAAATAACGCTTTGTGGTCATTCTCTGGTTCAGAGAATATAAACTATACAGAAAAAAGGTGACAGCCTTTGTTACATGTTAATCCCAAAGCATGTTATCTCAACTATCTTACAAGTCTAACTTTTTTAGAAGATGAAAAACATATTCCTGTGGGAAGTATTAAGTCTACAAGATCGCAGTAATGTCAAAGAAGTATCTTTGTATAGATAATCAATTTTCTGAATAAGGATTAACGAAATCCAACCTATCAACCAAACTTCCTTTCAGTCTAATGGATAGAGAGATAACAAGCAAGGTATCCACGTGAAATCCTGATACCCACTTACACAACATTCCCAAAGGTAAGACATGGAAACTCCTCCTAAGTGACTATTATTTGGCTACAGGTTTTCCTATTATGCAATTCCATGACATAAAAACCACTCCCGGAGGAGATGTGAAGTTAATGCTGTTATTGCAGTGGGAGGGCAGATTTGTGAGCATTCCCTTGCAGTTCTCCCCCAATTCTGAGTATCACCACCAGCAACCTGGGCCAGGGCACAGCACATACTGAAGAGACTGATGCGTCAAGCTAAAAATGGCGACGAGGAGCCCGGAAGAATCCAAAGCATTCTTGACACTGAAAGAGGCTGAAATCAACTAAATTAATGTAACAATGCTTTGAGTTTTAGTGTAATACAGTAACGGAGGCCAGAATGGAGGGTGCGTAGCTGCCTCGTTCCCATCTCAACAGCAGGGACGAGAGTCGGGAGGGTGACGATGCAGCAGGTCGGGACACGGCACGCTGGGCCAGCTCCGGTCTTGCAAGGGCTTGGCCCAGCGCCCAAACACGCCTGTTTCAATGTGAAAACTGAGCAAGAGCCACAGGCGACAGCCCCGAGAAGCCAGGCTGCAAGTTACCGAAAGCTGAGCAAGCACCCCAGCGAACCTCCCGACAAACCGTTTGTACTGAACCCTCGCAAGCGGTGCTAATAGGCGCGGAGCAACCTGCGCGGCCTGTGCTACCACGCCGCTCCTGCCGGCTGAGGCAGGCTATCGCGGGTGCCCGGCCCCGGAGGCTCCTCCCAGCTTCCCCGGGAACAAACCCCAGCCCAGCGTGGCCGGAGGCGGGCCCGCCGGTTGCCCACTGCCGACAGCGGTGGGCTTTTCCCCGGGCTGTCCAAGCTGGCCCAGCCGCTGCCCCCGCGCTCCTACCTGCGGCGAGGCGGCGGGCGGGCGCTGGCTGCGCAGGCTGGGCAGACGGTACATGCAGGTGGGGAGCTGCTCCGCCAGCACCGCCCCGCTGCAGCCGTGGAACGGCCTCACCTTGTACATGGGCATGGCGGCACCCACCGAGCGC
>JANRGW010009711.1:0-32323 GCA_024733675.1 Psilopsiagon aymara
TGATATATGAGTTTACTGTATTACCATAAAGTACAATGAGACAGGAAACTTAGCCCACCCACCCCCCCCTCTGATAAATGCTAAGACAGCAAATACAGGCTGTAAGTAAGGTATGACGTGCTGAAACTCTGAGATCAAGAGCAACAACTTTGAGAGTCAAAAGATCAGGATTGTGACGAGTGACTAGTAATTAGAAAAAATGAATGCTTATCACAAATACTATTAGACACACTCTGGTCAGATCTGTCATTATCTCAACCCTCTGTGCCCCATGTTGGGCACCAAAAAAACCTGTCATTGTTTAAACTGAGCCAGTAACTCTGAACGACATATCCACTCTCTCACTCCTCCCCTTTCCTCCCCCCTGCTCCCGGAGGAATGGGGGGAGGAGAATAGAAAGAATGCAACTCCCGCAGGTTGACGTAAGAACAGTCCAGTAACTTGGTATAACACAAACCACTTCTGCTACTACCAAAAATAATGATAACGAAAATAACAAGGGAAGAGAATACAACGACTCACCATCCACCAACTGATACCCAGCCCAACTGAGCAGTGATCTAACCCTTCTGGGTAACTGCCCCCAGTTTATATAGAGGGCTTGATGTGCTGTGGTATGGAATACCTCTTTTGTTATTTTGGGTCAGGTGTCCTGGCTCTGCTTCCTCCCAGCTTCCCCTTCTCTCTGGCAGAGCATGAAACTCAGAAAGTCCTTAGAACAAACATTACTGAGCAGCAACTGGAAACATTCGTGGAAACATTCGTGTTTATCTGTCCTGCTCTCAGGCTGAAAGTCAAAACCACAGCACTGCGCCAGCTACGATGAAGGAGAAAAAAAATAACTGCGACTGCTGAATGCAGGACACCAAGAAAAATATGTTTGAACTGGAGGCTAAGGCTATTTTTCTACCACAGAGAAAACTGATTAAGTTTCTTTGCATTTTTAAGAATAGTCATGTTAGAATAACAGAATGACAATTAACGGTGGAAACTTTGGTATACATTTTTTGACTCAGAGGTGAACAGCCTGGAGAAGGGCCCTGACTAGGTTATAATATTTAGTGATAAATTCACAATATGCATTTTGGTCCAATACACCAAATTTGGTCCAAACACAACATACATTTTACAAGCAAGTTTGTGTATTGGAGAGGAAAAGACATTTTTTTCTGTAGAACACCACTAAATTTAAACACCTACACTTATTTCTTTTCTCTCAGTCTTAGCTTTCCTTGTACAAACAATGGAAGACACACACCATCACTATGCATTTCAAAATACAAAATCTGGCAAAGTTAAATTAAAAATTTTCCCCAGATTTCTGGCAAAACAGAAACTCTGTATAATTCTATATTATTTTCAAACAGGCTGTTTCTGCATCTTACATAACTGGGTTATGGAATGCATTGTTCCATTGCATTTGTCACAGAAAAGCCTCACAGCAATCAAAAGCATTAGTGAGAGAATTTGCTTTCTCAGTATTACTGATTAACAAGATCTTTTGAGATATAGGTTTTTTCCAACTTGGTGTTAACTACAGAGCAAATTTCTTTTATGTGATTCCCCCCAGAAATAATCTAAGGACTGCTTCATTCCCTGGTTATGTTAGAGAAATAAAGCTTGTTAATTCTTAGGGTTTCTTTGAACAGTGCTCTTCAGGAAACCCCAAGATCTCAGGCAGTATTGGCTCAAAATTTTTCATATATCTGACACCTCTTGTTTCCAAATTGTCCTTCTGTTCTTCTCAAGGGTTCAGTCAGAAGGTTCAAATGACTGTAGCAAATAACCCTTTCAGAGATATTATTATGCCAATTTTTTAATTTCAGTATAAGAGCTGCTTGAGACTTACACTAAATACTTCTGATGCTCCCTTTTAGCAAATCTCCATTCTTATGGGTCTGATGAAAACATCTGCAAAAACAGAGTGACCTGAAAAAGGAAATGAAGTAGATATTATCTTTTTGCATAGGAAAAGAATCCCCACAATTTACTGAAAGGGTGATAAATTTCTTCTGAAGGAATTTTTAAGCACAAATGAAAATTCTTTTTGAATAGAAATCTTAATATGACCGATTTATGTAGTATAACCCTGACGGATACTTTCTCAAAACCTCCTTCAGAGAAATGATTCAATTAGAATGATCACTCAAAAATTTTCCTATGAGAAAGTCCTCACTATAATTCTCCTAGTGAGAAAGTACTCACTAAAATTTTAGTGGCTGTCACTGATCCTTCATGGCTTTCTAATGTATGAAAAGTGCAGATTGAAGCACATAGAAACTGAGTGAGAACTCATAGACTAACAGTTTCAGTGAGATTCCAGAATATGTATGAAATATTGAAGGAATTGAAACAACTTTCAAAAAAAATTTCAAACTTTTAATTTCAATATCAATATTTTTCCATGTAATCATATAAGCTCAAAAAGTCACTTTCCTCTTCTACCCTTTCTTTAAAAACAAACAAACAAACAAGCAGATTTGAAACTTTATTTTTATTTGGTCTAAGTGGAAAAAACCTACGTTTTTCATCTAATACACTGACTGTCTCTCTTTTTTGTCCCTTTACATATCCAGAAACACAATGAGTGGTTGCATAGAAATGAGCAGCAATAGAGTTACAGACAAAATTAAGTCTTTCATTGCTTTCAATTAAAAACTAATCATAATGTAAATCTTGTACTCAGTAATGTAAGACTAAGAAATGCTGTCTTCCACTCTAAATGGCTAATACACTGAATAAAACCTATGTATGAAACAGGATTTTTTAAATATTGTTTGTTCCATTCATTAAAACATCATGGTTTACATTTGTGACTCAATCTTTCTACGGATTTTCAGAAACTACTTCTATTACATTGACTAAAATTATTCTATCAATTGAAAAAAAAAAGTTTAAATAAAATAAATGCATTTCTAGAAAAAGCAATGAATTGCCAAAACTGCTATTATATATATATATATTAACTCATAATCATTCATGCCCTCTGCTCACACACTATGTATTTGCCTTCGCATATGCATATGTAATGGTTTAATAATTTAACAATTGATTTCTTTTCCTCTGCTCATTCCACTCCCATTTCTTGTAACAGAAGCTCTCAAATATTCATTGTGGGTTCTTTTATCCAATGATCATGGACTCTGAGCTCCCAGTACAATAAAGACATTGAAATACAGTGACAAATTTCTAGGGACCATGAAGGTAATTACAGGGCTCAAGTGCATGCTCTATGAGAAGACATTGAGAGAAACTGATTTATTCAGTCTTAAGAGAAGAAAGGATCTTATTGCTGTATCCATGTACCTCATACACTGATAAATAGGAAACACATGCAAACACTTCTGAGATATACAGTGATTTAGGAAGAGGCAACAAACACAGATTATGGTGGGAAAATTTGGATCAGATGTTACAAAACAGATGTTCACAGTTAGGATGAGGAAATACCTGTCCATTGCCCACAGGACGGTCATCGTTATGATACTCAAAACACAATGGACAAAACCACTACAAAACTGGTCAGTGTTGGCCCTTATTTCAACAAGGGGTTTGGCCTTCATAGGTCACTCCCAAAGTAAATTATTCAATGACTCTGCAACTAACTTAACAAGAGCAAGTACTAGTACAATAAATGCAACAAGTACAACTAGTGCAAACACATTGTTGTGGTTTAAGACCAGCCATAATTCATGCAGTCACTCTCTCACTTCCCCCTTTCCTCCTCCCCTGCTCCCAGAGAGATGAGGAGGAGAACTGAAAGAATGCAACTCCCACGTGTTGACATAAGAACAATCCAGTAGCTCAGGTATAACACAAACCACTACTGCTACCACAAATAGTAATGATGATAAGGGAAACAATAAGGGAAGAGAATTGTCATGGTTAAAGCCCAGCTGTAACTTGGAAAAACCACACAGTCTCTAGAGCCTCTTTTCCCCTTTCTTCCCACCCCTTCCGGAGGGATGGGGAAGAGAATAGAAAGAATATATATCCCATGGATTGAGATAAGAACAGTCCAGTAACTAAGGTATAACACAAAGCACTACTGCTACAACTAGTAATAATAATGACAAGGAAAATATGAGGAAAGAGAATACAACTGCTCACCACCCAATGACTGAGCCGTGAACTAACTCATCCTTGTCTCTGCCTTTTGTTTCTACATCCTGGGCATGACGCGCTGTGGCATGGAATACCTCTTTGTCTAGTTTGGGTCAGGTGACCTGTCCCTGCTTCCTCCTGGCTTCCCCTCCTCCTTGGCAGAGCATGAAACTCAGAAAGTTCTTGGTCAGAGTAAACATTTAAGCAGTAACTAAAAACATTGGTGTTGCCAGTCCCGCTCCCAGGCTAAAAGTCAAAAAAACAGTGCTGCACCGCTACCAAGAAGGAGAAAAAATTATTAGTACTACTGATCCCAGCACGCACATCCAAGGATAAAATGTGTCTCCCCTTCTTATAGTTATTATTATAATGTGATACTTTTTTTCTCTTTGAGTTTCTATCAAACCTGATTTAAATAAGGCATCTAACTTCCTTTCGTGTTTCTGGAATTATTTATGCACTGTTTTAAAATATCGCCATTTATTTTGGAGAGACTCCACAACTGAGTTAACAGCAACTATAAAATGCTATCTTTAAAGCAGCATACATGGAATTTCCTGTCTGACAGCATTATTGTTAAAATCATTGGTGAGCCTGATTTCCCAAGCGCTGCTTTGACAATTCAGCCAATAAATTTAGATTATGTTCATTTTATATTCCGACAGTTACACTTTGTATGAATCATGTAAGAATAAAAATTCAGTGAAATCAAAAGAGATGTCAGCGTATTAGAAAGAATATAGAAGAAATTCTAAGAGGAGGTTAAGTCACCCAATCCGAAACACCATGTGAATTGCATTTAACACTCACTAACATTTTCTTACAGTGCTGTCTGGCATCAAGCAGATGGCTTGAGTTCAGGCTCTCCTGAAAATCCTGCCTCTTCTGTCAGTCCTGCAGGGTTTGTATAGAATACCATACAGATAGCTATGTGTAGACAATAGATTGTATACCCCATTTTAGTACTGTTTTTAACTCTACAAACCTTCAAGACTTTCTAGCTCTGTAGACATAATGGGTTCACTCCAACACATGCAGATGACTGTGGATTAATTTACTACTCTATGTCCTGCTTGTTGCAAAAAATTTGTCAATGGTTAAAAGAATCAGTCTTACAATAATATACATGAAGAACAATCAAAATACTGTTTTGTTCATCCTAGCGATGGCAAGTCTTATTTCTTGAGTATCAGAATTTTTCCTTCTCTTTTATACTAATTAGCAAAATCCTGTTTTAAACACTAGTCTCATATGCAAAAGTTGTTTAGCAGTTAGTGAGCATTAATGAATTAATAATCTTTATTTATTTCTACTGATGTACTCACAAATATATATAATCAATAAAACTGGCAAAAAAAGTCTGGAGAAAAAAGGTCAAAACTAAATTGGCTACAATTTACGAACTCTGTCAACTTTATTACGTTGATATATTCAAAAGTCCTTTTAAAAATAAATTATTTTTGTTTGACATTCTCAAAATGTCAGCTTATTTTGAAAGTTTATAAAGGTGTAAATTGGTTTTTGACTCAAATATATATAACTCTCTAAAAAAAAAAAAAAAAAGCTAATGTAATTCTTTTTATATTGACCTGAGACAATTATATTTCCAGCTGTTCAATTAAACCAGGAAATCAAAAAGGTCAATATTTACATGACACTAATCATCTGCGTAACAGAATATATGCTTAAGAGATCCATAAAATCACTTACTTCTTGCCGCAGAAATCTGCATAATTGCACAACTTTTCCAGATTTTTTAGATGCATTTCCCTTGATTTTATGAGACATGATATTCATTATCCTGTATTGAGTAACCAGACACATAATTTTTTCATTACTTTTTGCAGACACTTTGAAATATTAGAACCATATTCTCCCTATAAATAAAGTAGTTGAAAAAATTGCAATCAAGCTAGCCACTTCAAGGTATCCTTTCTGTTTCTTCAGTATAATTGTCTTGTAGAATACTGATTTGACTGATACTACAGTTACTTTCAGGCTTCATTACAGATATCGTATTTTATTTTGTATTCTCTAAAAGTAACAATAAAATACTAATGAGATCTTACACTTTTTTGTGATGCATGAAAAAAAAATCATCTTAAAGCTGTAATAGAGAAGATACTAATTTAGAAAAATGGGACTTTCAAGTAGTCTTAAGGCAGATGAGCTGCATTTTCAAAGCTATGATAAACAAAACAAAACAAAACAAAACAAAGCAAACCAAAGCAAACCTAAGCAAACCAAACCAAACCCACCCATGAGCATATATGCTTTTATAGGAGTTTACGTACATTTTCCAAAAAGAGGAAAACCAAAATCTACTACAGAAGAGACTTTTAGCAGTTTCCATGTCTCTTTCTTGCAAAAGGACTGGTTTCAAACCTTAGGCATTCTTTAAAAAAAAAAAAGGAAATTTTGAGATTAAATAGCAGAAATGTGACATCTTTCCAATGGATTTCCCTGCTGCAATATAAAATAATGTAGAAACACTATTTCTACATTATTTACTATAACAAGTCCCTCACAAGCAAAGGAAAAAAAAGTACGGAGAACAAGAAAAAAAAGCTAAGTGCTTATTTCTAAAGACTTTTAGACTACTGGAGAATCTAATTGGTCCTAAAGAAAGGCTGAATAAAACTGTTTTAAAGTAATTCTTTTTACTAGCAGGTTTTATAAATATGAGGATATTATTAGAAATTACTAAATTAACTATTTGCCATATAAGATTCTGCTCCTGACTCAAGTTATTTTCTGCTTATAGCATCACAAAGCAGACATTTCTATTCCACAAGTGGCACTTTCAAGGACTAAACTAGTCCCATGTTATAACCAGCACAACCAATCCCTGAACATATACTTGAACAGAGATGCAAGGAAATCAAAGCTTCAGTCATTACTAAGGAAGATCTAAGAATCTGCTATGAAGATCACAGACAGCAGAATTCTTGGGTGCAGAATTTACACTGAATGATTAGGTTCAAAAAATGTTGAGAAATTTTACCGAAAGATTTGGCTTTTTGCTTCAACACAAATAGAGAAGTTGAGCCTCCACTGGCAAAGGTCAAATATCTTTTTTACAAATAATGTACTAAATTATGGGAATCAATAATAATTGCCGTAAAAACACGTCTCTGCTTTATTGTCCTGGGTTCAACAGTACCAGTCATTTTTCTCCTTCTTGGTAGCTGGTGCAGCGCTGTGTTTTTGACTTTCATCCAGGGAACAGCACTGATGTTCTTTTGCTTTGCTTTGTGTCGTTTATCAAGCCAGACTTGATGTTTCTTAACTGGGTGTCCTCAGTTCAGCAGTAGCAGCCATTTTTTCTCCTTCTTAGTAGTTGGTGCTTTGCTGTGTTTTTGACTTTCAGCCTGGGAGCAGGACTGATAACACCAAAGTTTTTAGTTGCTGCACAGTAATGATTACTCTGACCAAGGACTTTCTGAGTCTCATGTTCTTCCAGGGAGGAGGGGAAGCTGGGAGGAAGCAGAGACAGGACATCTGACTCAGAATAACCAAAGAGGTAATCCATATCACAGCATGTCATGCCTACAATACAAACTGGGGGCAGTCACCTGGAAGAGTGAGATCACTACTCAGGTGGGGCTGGGTATCAGTTGGCTGGAGGTGAGTGATTGTATTCTCTTCCCTTGCAATTTTCTTTATCAACATTATTGTTGGTGGTAGCAGTAATAGTTTATGGAATGCCTTAGTTACTGGACTGTTCTTGCCTCGACTCATGGGAGTTACATTCTTTCAATTCTCCTCCCCATCCTTCCAGGAGTAGGGGAGAGGAATGGAGGAGAATAAGAGTGGGCTGTGTGGCTGATTTGCTTACTGGGTTTAAACCATGACAGTTCTTTCTGGCACCCAACATGGGGCATGAAGTGTTGAGACAACAGATCTGGCCAGAGTGTGTCTAATCACATGCATGGGGAGGAGAATTGAAAGAATGTAACTCCCACGGGTTGACATAGGAACAGCCAAGTAACTAAGGTATAACACAAACCACTACTGCCATCACCAATAATAATAATGGTAAAGAAAATAACAAGGAAATAACCACCCACCAGATGATACCCAGCCTCGCCTGAGCAGTGATCTAACCCTTCCAGGTAACTGGCCCCAATTTATATAGTGGGCATGATGTGCTGTGGTATGGAATACCTCTTTGGTTATTTTGGGTCAGATGTCCTGTCTCTGCTTCCTCCTGGCTTACCCTTCTCCCTGGAAGAACATGAGACTCAGAAAGTCCTTGGTCAGAGTCAACATTACTGAGCAGCAACTAAAAACTTTGGTATTATCAGTCCTGCTCCCAGGCTGAAAGTCAAAAACACAGCAAAGCACCAACTACTAAGAAGGAGGAAATGACTGCTACTGCTGAACTGAGGACACCCAGTTAAGAAACATCAAGTCTGGCTTGATAAACTAAACATAACAAAGCAAAAGAAAACAAAACAACAGTGAGAGCTAATATTCTTCAAGCGTTTGCATGGTTAAAGGAGCGCCTGTTGTCACTTTTTGTCTGTAAAGCATGTTAGTGGCATCTATTTGCTTAATGTCAAAAACAAAAGGAGTGAAATGCATTTACAGTAAAATCCAGTAATAGCAAATAATACTGTTCAGTTGTACAATATTTCTGTCTTTGATTTATGAAATAATATTTTACTTTGATAGAATAATGATTCTTTTTTGTCTCTGCATGGTCTATATCTTCCACAGAGAAGACCAAGGATTCGTTGAAATGAAGTTAGCTGATCATTATTCAGCTTCGTTCCTGTCCTATAATCCAAGTGATCTAAAGAGAAATTTTTAAGTACATAAAATTTTACGTGCAGAAGGCAAATCCGAACCTTGGAATTCAGTGAGAATTTGGGGAGGAAAGAGCAAGGAGGAGATAACTGCCACCATGTTGCTAGTGTTAATCCTTTTGAATGTCTTAACATGTTTTTCATAATTAATAAGACAATTGGGCTCATGCAAGAAGGTAGCAATAGATAAGATCACATAAGATTTATTGACCACAGATGGGACAGTTTGGTTCAGTAACATGTACCTCAAAGTTCTGCAGAGTTCCGAGTTCCACCACCTTATGCCGTATTTCTAAAGGGAGATGATGTGTAACAAAGGACAGAAGCAATTAGATATGGATAAGAATGGCCAGTTGTTAAATTTTATTACTGTTAGGTTAGATTTTAAAGTTTCACAGTCAAGGGGAAACACACATAATTACATTATGAATCTGAAGAATCTGTTAATTATACAGCTGCCACCACAGCTATGTAGTTTTTTCTGAAGAGGAAAAAGTAACAAAGGGAAAGGTAAGAAAAAAGATATTTTGTTATAGGAAAAATAGAAATTTCTGAAAAAATACTTGCGGACTTAGCCTCTTTCAAAGGGCCAAAATCTTTATTTCTAAAATTGATGCTAAAAGTATGCTCAGAAACAATGTTACAAGTGGTCAGAGGGCTTTTTGCCCAGCTCTGATAATTTTCATGTCTGAGAGCCTGGCTCTTATTTTAGTAAACTTAAGAAGATAAAAGGGAGAGAGATTTATTCCATGCAGAGCTGTTAAATGATAGCTTTTGATTCCCGTTTGAAACAATCTCAGAGATTATGACTTACTTTGGTTTTCTTTCTTGTTGTAAGGCAATGTTTATAGTTTTCCCAGTTGTGGTTGAGAAGTTGCTCAGTGAAATATCACTGATAGATCTCTGTTGTTTGCCACAGTTTTTTACCGATTTTTCCATTTCTCTGCCTTGTATTTTGAAGTATCATTCAGACCTGGTGCGTGACAGCTCTTTTGTATAACCATCTTGTATTATGCATCATTTCCTTTCTTAAAATGAATGTAATTTAGAATTTTTCTGCTCAGAGAACTACTTTTTCATTTGGCTTTAGAAACATCTGTCATCTGTCATCTCCTTCAGGATTATATACAGTACATTCACTTTTTAAATCATGTCTTAGAACCACTTATTTCCCCTTTATTTTGTTTCCTTTCAGTTAGCATCCATCTTTTACTCTTGCCAAAGGTAGTAAAAATTTTTTCTTTCCCTTTTCTTCTCATTCAGTTGTCTTTTCCTCACATTGGGCTTTAAATTAAGTTGAAATTTCTCAGTACATTTCATTCAAATCTCTTACAGGTTGGTGGGTTTTTTTAAATACCTATCATTTTCAGCTTTTGTCAAATATATTAGACTAACAATGAAAGAAATAAGAATAATCTTGCGGTTGATGTTCTGCATTAAAGGAAGAATATAAGACTCCATCTTTTGACGCTCACTAGAAAATTTACTGGTTCTTTCCTTTAAACAACAGGACTCTTAACAAGACATCTCTCTGGTTTTGGTATGTTGTCATGCATAAACATGTTTATATATGGCTGTGTGCATGTGTACATATGCGTACATATTATTTATATATATGATTCATATATGTTTATATATTATTATATGCATATTTACAGACACACATATACCTATGTGTACACATAAATTCCTATACTGAGCAGCACAGAGAGAGAGAGAAACATCACTGTCTGGTAAAACAGATTCTTAAAGGTGCCTTTTAAGTGTGAACTTTTTCCTGAACTGAGCAGCTGAACGATTCATTTAATCCAGAGTTAGCTAAATGTCACACCTTTTTCAAAGGCAACTTTATAACTACAACTACAACTTTATAACTTCACAACTACAACTTTATAAGTTGGGGTTGTTTTTTTTTGTTTGTTTGTTTGTTTTTGGTTTTTTTGTTTTTTTGTTTTAAATTTTAGATCTAACTTTGTGGTACTTTTCCAGGGAAAAAATATTATCTTGGGTTGTTTGAAATAAAATAGGATTTAATTGAAAAACAAGTGTTTTCCTGCAATGGAAATACTTATTGTCACTACATATTTAACTATTTGAGAAATTTATTTTGAAATTCATGCACATTTCTAAAAAAAGTCTAATTTGTGTAATATTCTTGATAGAAGTTTTAGAAGGATGTTATAACATTTACATGTAGCTAAATTAGTAGTGGAATATGTATAATATTATATACAAACAATTATATATATATGTATATTATATATAATATCTATGCAATGGACATTCTATATGTATATATGGGTATAAAGCATAATCAGGGAAACAAAAGACATGTATTTGTACATAATTACATATGTATATTGTTCCTGTAATACATATAATCCCTTTCTTGTCTGTAAACCAAAACTAGTGATTCAGGATTAATGGATGCTCTCTGTGTGTTGTATCCAGGTACGGCACAGAGAACCAATGGTGCTACCTCTGATTCTCATCACCTGATTTCTCTACTCAGACAGCTCTCTCTCTTGTAAGGCTTCATTATATTTCTGACTGTGCAACTCATCTCATTGTGGGTCTGATATTTTCCAATATTAGTATAGTTAAAGAACTGAGAGTTTCTTGAGGTGTGGTCTGTGCTTTTTAAAGCACATAGACATTTGCCTAGTAGTTTGAGAGAATTCCTTTGAAAACAGAGAGGAGCATACCTGTGGCTCTAAGAAGAAACAAACATAATGAAATTGATGGTAAAATAAGCTACTTGATGGCAATTTTCTTAGATTTCACAGAAATAAAAAAATAATTTTAAAAATAGTTTAAAATATTACCATATTTTAAATAAAATATGATGAAACTAATTAAAAAAAATACATATTTACCTTTATTGATAAAGACCCTGAGACCAACAAGAGGGTATCTTTAAAATGAATGGAGCAAGCTGAATCAACAAAAACTGTGACATCCACTAGGAAATTATAAATTTACTGTTTGGAGCTTGTCTGATGTTTTGGGTTGTTTTTTTTTTTTTTTGTTTGTTTGTTTGATTTTTTGGCGTTTTGTTTTGTATGAAGGCGATATCTAAAGACAAAAAAATGTAGAATCAGGAGAGTTTATAACTACTTCACACTGCTTAGCAATCATCTGTATCTGTCGCAAAATGGAGAAGTTTCAGAAAAGTGCTTCAGCTATGATTCATCTCTCAAAGATGTTTTACAGAGCAAGAGATTTAGTGTCTTCATTCTCTTTAATGCTGAGAAAAAAAAGACGGTGAATGCACTGACTGACCAGAACCTACAAGCAAACACAGGAACAGATTTCTGACAGTGGCCAGCTTTTTTATCTTGGTCAAAAGAATATAACAAGATCTACTTCTTGGAAATGAAACTATGGGATGAAAAATCAAACACAGGTGAGGCTGTTTTACAGTAGGGTCAGTTTATCATTACAACAGCTTATATATAAACCTAGCAGTATCTTCATTGCTTAAGCCTTTCTTTTGAGACTAGCTGCCATCAGAAAAGGTGCAACAGAGTTCAAATGCTTTGATGAGACATATCGCTAGCCTGTATAACACGTGCATCGTATTAATGATCATATTCCTACCCATTCTTAAAGATATATTCCATTCAGGAAAGGATATAGCAAGGGAAGTTGCTGCAGTTAAATTACTTAATTTATTTTTCATGCCAATAGCACAATGTTCATATGCAAGAATAACAGTGCTAGTAATGCAACTTCATGGCCAGTAAACCTTAAACACACAGACAGAAAAAATAGAGGTTTTTGTTTACATGTGTACCTCAAAAAAGTATGCTCTTCTGAAGATCCCCCATACATCTCCAGCATGACTAAATAATTTCAAACATGAATACATTTTTAATACACACAGATCTTGGAAAAAAGGAGGGAGAAAACTTGTATTACATATGTAAACTTTTTGTCATTGCATTCCAAAAACATTGTAAAAGAACTGGGAGTAATAGGGAAATATTTAGTCTCTTTTTAAAGTATTTACATTAAAAGTCTCATGTTTTGTCAAAAAGTCCTGTAGTGAAACTTGTTCCTTGAAGTCAGTGATAAAGTCATCTTTGTGTGACAAATGTCAATAAAACCAGGCAAACTCAACATAGGGTCAGAATTTCATTTCTACTTCATCTACTTCCTCATAACAGATGCCCTTATTTTTCTACAGTGTGACAAACTATTTGTTTTGGGGTTTTTTTTGAGTAAGGAAGAAAGTGGGGTTTTCTCCATGGGTTACTTTTCAAGATCAGGTGAGGTTCTTAACATCTCTTTGCTTCAGTCTTCACCGGCAAATGCTCTGACCACACCACCCAAGCCTTGGAAGGCAGATGCAGAGACTGTGGAAATGAAGACTCAAAGCCCACTGTAGGAGAGGATCTGATTCAAGATCATTTGAAGACCCTGACAGTACACAAGTCCATGGGACCTGATGAAATCCATCCATCAGTCCTGAAGGAGCTGGCAAATGAAGTCGCTAAGATACTGTCCATCATATTTGAAAAATCAAGGCAGTCAGGGAAATCTCCCGATGACTGGAGAAAGGGACATACAACCCCATTTTCAAGAAGGGGAAAATGGAGGAGCTGGAAACTAGACCAGTCAGCCTCACCTCTGGGCCTGCCAAAATCTTGGAGCAGATTCTCCTGGAAGGCGTGCTGAGGCACATGAAAAACAACAAGGTGGTTGGTGACAGCCAGCATGGCTTCATTAAGGGGAAATCTTGCCTGACCAATCTGGTGGCCTCCTATGATGGGGCTACAGATCTGATGGATAGGGGCAGAGCAGTTACTATCTTCTACTTGTGCAATACATTCAACACTGTCTCACATTATATCCTTGTCTCTAAGTTGGAGAGACATCAGTTTGATAGGTAGACCACTGGGAGGATAAATAACTGGCTGGATGGCCGCACACAAAGAGTTGTGGTCAATGGTTCAATGTCAATCTGGAGACCAGTAACGAGTGGTGTCCCTCATGGATCCGTGTTGGGACCGGTCTTGTTCAACATAGAATCATAGAAAAGGTAGGGTTGGAAAGGACCTTAAGATCATCTAGTTCCAATCCTTCTGCCATAGGCAGGGACACTTCTCACTAAACCGCATCACTCAAGGCTATGTCCAGCCTGGCCTTGAACACCGCCAGTGATGGAGCATTCACAACTGCCCTGGGAAAACCATTCCAGTGCCTCACCACCCTTACAGTAAAGACTTTCTTCCTCATATCAAATCTAAACTTCCCCTCTTTAAGTTTAAACCCATTACCCCTTTTTCTATCACTACAGTCCCAAATGAAGAGTCCCTCCACAGCATAGGCTCCCTTCAGATATTGGAAGGATACTATGAGGTCTCCATGCAGCCTTCTCTTCTCCAGTCCTAACTTTCTCATCCTATCTTCATACGGAAGGTGCTGCAGTCCCATGATCATCCTCGACCCTCCTCTGGAGTTGTTCAAAAGTTGCGTGCCCTTTTTATGTTGAGGACACCAGAACTGCACACAATACTCCAAGTGAGGTCTCACAAGAGCAGAGTAGAGGGGCAGGATCATTGCTGGTCACTGTCCTTTTGATGCAGCCCAGGATATGGTTGGCTTTCTGGGCTGCTAGTGCACACTGCAGGCTCATGTTCATTTTTCCATCAACCAACACCCTCAAGTCCTTCTCCTCGGGGCTGCTCTCAATCTCTTTTCTGCCCAACCTGTAGCTGTGCCTGGGATTGCTCCTACCCAGGTGTAGGACCTTGCACTTGCCATGATTGAACATCATGTTGGCATCAGCCCACCTCACAAGCATGTCAAGGTCTCCCTGGATGGCACTCCTTCCCTCCAGTGTATCAACTGAACCACCATCTTTGTTGGTGACATGGACAGCGGGATTGAGTGCCCCCTCAGCAAATTTGTCAATGACACCAAGCTGAGTGGTTCCGTTGATATGCTGGAGGGAAGGAATGTCATCCAGAGGGACCTTGATACACTTGTGAGGTGGGTTGATGTCAACCTTATGAAGTTCAACCATGCCAAGTGCAAGATCCTACACCTGGGTAAGAGCAATCCCAGGCACAGCTCCAGGTTGAGCAGAGAAGAGATTCAGAGCAGCCCTGTGGAGAAGGACTTCGGGGTGTTGGTTGATGGAAAAATGAACATGAACCTGCAGTGTGCACTTTCAGCCCAGAGAGCCAATTGCATCCTGGGCTGCATCAAAAGGACAGTGACCAGCAGGTTGAGAGAGGTGATCCTGCCCCTCTACACTGGTCTTGTGATATCTCACTTGGAGTATTGTGTGCAGTTCTGGTGTCCTCAACATAAAAAGGACATGAAACTATTGAAAGAAGTCCAGAGGAAAGCCAGGAGAATGATCATAGGACTGGCACATCTCCCTTACGAAGATAGGTTGAGAAAGTTGAGGCTGTTCAGCCTGTAGAAGAGAAGGCTTTGTGGAGACCTCATAGCAGCCTTCCAGTATCTGAAGGAGGCTATAGGGATGCTGTGGAGGGACTCTTTATTTGAGACTGTAATAATAGGACAAAGGGCAACATGTTCTGACTTGAACAGGGGAGGTTTAGATTGGATATGAGGAAGAAATTCTTTACTGTGAGGGTGGTGCAGCACTGGAATGGGCTGTCCAGGGAAGTTGTGAATGCTCCATCCCTGGCAGTGTTGAAGGCCAGGTTGGACAAAGCCTTGGGTGACATGGTTTGGTGTGAGATGCCCTGCCCATGGCAGGAGGGTTAAAACTAGATGATCTTTAAGTTCTTTCCAACGTTAACTATTCTATGATTCTATCATCTCTCTCTGTTTCCTCTCACCCTTTCCAAATACTAGTGTCTTTCTGGTTAAGCAACTGGAAGTTATGGGCACTTTTCAGTCGATTAGTTGGGTTTATATTTAATTTGAAACATTATTCTTCATTAAATTATTGGCTTTTTTGTGTATTTTTTACACAACTACATATAACTAATTATATTTGATTGCAATAGAATTCTGATGTCCAAATGTTTGGAGGTAATCAGACCTTAGGTGATAGAAATTACATCACAGGCAAACACCTAGGCATATTCATGATTAAAGCCTTTATCCAAGGTTTTTGTTTGTTAGGGTGTTCAGTTTTTAACTAAACATTATTCAGGGTAATTCAGTAGTCTGTCAACACCACCTTTTAGACTGTGTTACGAGATAACACCTCTACCTGAAGCTGATGTCCACAACCTGCTGCTTCAAAGTGTTCCTCTATCTCCAGAGCATTCTCTGGAGTTGAGGGTCAGCTCACAAGGCTGTGGACAAGTTCTTTTGTAGACACCAAGGAACTGCACTGGGAACTTCATCTTCCCCAGCTGCCCATGAAGCATATTGCTGGAGCCTACAGAGGCACATCATGTTTGTTTGACCATTTCAGACAGTTGGAGGTAAGTAGGGAGAACTTGGTCTTGTAAGTCAATAGCCAAAGGACAGAACACCTAGTTGCAGTAATCCAGATGGTTTTATTTCTCTGCTTCCATTCTGGGTTCCCTGTTTAATTACAAAATTTCTATTTGAGCAGCTCTGCAGGGAATACTTTCACACTTCCAGTTAAAGCCATGTAGGTCTGCATCAGCTCTGGCTGGCTCAGAGCTCAAATTAAACAAGGATGTTGTGATGAGTTAAGACAAACTGGGGGGAGTAAGCAGTGGGAAAATAATGGAGTGACATTGTATGGCAATATATTATGTTATTACCTATAATATGTTATCTCTTAATATTTAAAAGAGTTTATATAAATATTTAATAATTATAAACTAAAACCAAAACTAGTTCAAAAATAGATTTTCTTTCTTTTTTTTTTTAGAAGTTTGCCTTTTTTGAGATTACTAAAAACAAATAATAAGAGCACTTACAAATCTAGTGTGAACAGGTGGCACTTAAATTGACCTATAAAAACTTTTAAAATAAAGATAAAGGATCTCATAATTTGTTTTAAAGATCACAATGAGATATATCTCTGTGATGATAAATGAATAGTAAATTAAATAGGCCCATTATTTCAGTTCATGTAATGAAAACTTTTATTTATTGCAAAACTATTAAATATAATTACATTTCATTTGCTTGACTGGTGATCTCTTCCCACAGGACACTCTAAACAAAAGCTAGGAAATCAAATCACAGTTTAGTGCTACCTTTGAACTAGGAAATACCTTAGCACATAGAGTCAAAATGAATGTATGCATAAAAATGGCATATTTTAAACATATTTTCAAACTAAAACATGCACAAAGGGTCATAAATGCAAACAGTAGCACTTGAAATATCAGAGCTTCTCAAATTAAACTTTAGATGTGTTACAGCCATCTTAAAAAAGTAAGAAATGAAAACCTGCACTCTGACTCAGTATTCTCTAAATTTGCTTTTGAAGTGTTCTCATGCCTATCCAGTGTAAAGAAACAGTCTGATTAATACAGCTAGCCTTTTCCTAAAGGCCAAATTAGAGAGTGGGGAAGATAGACTCAATCTGAAATTTTAACATTTCATTGTTTTATTACAGACCACCACATCAGGGACTGATGTACTAAAGTAGTGGTAGAAGTAGCAAATCTACAGCAGTATCCATCTATGCATTTTGACAACACTGGACAACTGATCACTTCCCAGAACAAAACGGAGTGTCCTGGGTTTAGCAGTAGCAGTCATTTTTCTCCTTCTCGGTAGCTGGTGCAGCACTGTGTTTTTGACTTTCGGCCTGGGACTGGCACTTATAACACCATGTTTCTAGTTAATGCTTAGTGATGTTTGGTCTGGCCAAGGACTTTTGGAGCTTCATGCTATGCCAGGGAGGGGAGGAAGCCGGGAGAAAGCAGAGACAGGAGACCAGATCCAAACTGACCAAGAGGTATCCCATACCACAGCACGTCATGCCCAGGATGCAAAAACAGAGAGCAGAGACCCAGAAGGGTGGTGGGGGTGCACTGGCTTTGTTGGGCTGGGTATACGTGGTGAGCTGTTGTATTCTCTTCCTTTTATTTCTCTTGTCATTATTATTATTGGTGGTAGCAGTAGTGGTTCATGTTATACCATAGTTACCAAACTGCTCTTATCTCAACCTGTGAGAGTTGCATTCTTTTGATTCTCCATGTATCAAACTGCGTGGCTGATTTACGGCCTAAACCATGACGCAGAGAAAGGAGAATGACTGCAGTTCAGAAATCAGAGGGACATATCTGCCTACTGTTTTAGAGTCCTAAGAAAATATATGAAAAGTATGCTTACTACATTCTGAATTCTAACTGGGAAGAAGAGGGAATCATGTTGATGGGATTTTTATCACAACTTTGCAGAAAAAGCAAAGGGTAGTTGTTGTTGTTTAAATCTCTCATCCACGCAGTTTGCTCACTCACTCCCCTCTTTTTCTTCCTTCTGCTCCCGGAGTGATGGGAAGGAGAATCGAAAGAATGCAACTCCCACAGGCTGAGATAAGAACAGTGCAGTAACTAACGTATAACACAAAGCACTACTGCTAATACCGATAATAATAATGACAAAGAAATACAAGGAAAAAGAACACAATTGTTCATCACCTACACCCAGCCCGACCAAGCAGTGCACCCCAACCCTTCCAGGTCTCTGCCCTTTGTTTGTACATCCTGGGCATGACGCGCTGTGGTATGGAATAACTCTTTGGTCAGTTTGGGTCAGCTGTCCTGTCTCTGCTTCCTCCTGGCTTCCCCTCCTCCCTGGCAGAGCATGAGACTCATAAAAGTCCTTGGCCAGACTGAAACAGTCTAAGCAGTAACTGAAAACATTGGTATTAGCACTGTTCCCAGGCGGAAAGTCAAAAACACAGCGTTGCACCAGCTACCAAGAAGGAGAAAAATGACCCATGACAGTAGTTTAGTACCTTATACACAGATTGGTAGCATTGTTATTTATGCAGAGAATGCTATTTTGAAAAGAAATTATACTTTCTCCTGAAAATCCCCAAGTATTTACCAGTATATGCATAACTAATTTAATTTTAAGTCAAAATGGTTAATAGAGTCATAAAAGCTTTTAAACATGACAACACAAGGAAGAGTGGAAGAAAATTATAATGCAATAAATTAGTTTCTTTCCACATAAAATTAAATGCAAATGCATCATTGTGGTGCTTCTTTGCACAATAATTAAATGAAAATATTTATAATTTAAATCTTGACTATTTTAAAGTTTTTTATAGCAGAAACAAGCTTCACAAAGTTCTCCATATTTCACCATCCATTATTATTTACATTCTATTCACTACTTTAATAAAAATTCTTAATACATAAGTTGTTAGCATAAATGAGAAAAGAATCAGATTTGTCGTAAATTTCTCACCTCACATTATCTCCAGGAAAAAAAAACAAACAACACTGCAATATCAACCAACTTCGTTTCAAGAAATATATTAAACCTTTCTTTAAGAACACATTCTTTTGAGAATGTTTCAAGCACTGTAGGTACTGTTGAATTACATGCTTGGAATTTGTCTTAAAAATACCCATTTTTCCACTGGAATATCTCTTTCTACCAAGATGTTAGGAGTACTTGATCATTCCTCACTATAAAGTTAGGTATGGAGAGTGCAAATGAAATTTTTTTAATAGTCTGCTTCTGCTTCTGACACAAGAACAGAATGGTGTTTTGTAGTATATACAATATATCTTGCTAACAGCCAAACAGGAGATGCTGGAGTAATGTCTTTCTAAACACAGCTATCCTGTGGGAATCGATACTTTTGTTATTTTTTTGTCTCATCTAGAATTGTTTTCGTTTATTTTTAAAATAAAGTACAAAAAGCATGACTTATAAAATTTATTTTTTCTTATAATATTACTTAAATGAAATTCAGGTGTCTTAAATTCAGAGTAGTCTTATTTAATACCTTGTTCTTTGCTTGGAGCCTCAACACATTTGTAAAGGTAGATTGCAGGACCAAGTCATAACTCACTGTAGTATGAACACATGCAAATTTCACAGAACCACCAATTGCTTTTTGATCTGTACCTATTAGACTTGACCCTGAAAACTTGCTGTCAATGGCATTTGTGACAAAGGGTTTCTAGGACCCAACATTTATTTTTTTCTGCTCATAAAACAAAGATGCTTTCTCCAGTATTAAATGATTTATGCTATTTTAATCTCCAAAGATTCATCTGAGGACGTATTGAGGACAAGGTAGATGAGAAAATTAACCAATTTTATTTGGTATCTTGGTGTTCAATACTGTTGTTAGATGTTCAAAACCATAATAGTGTTATTCTTTAGGAGTTAGTGGCAAGCATTTATGAAAAATCCTTTAAAAGACACACTGCTCCTTCGGAGCAGACTAAAAAATCAGAACCACAATGTTCCCTTACTTCTTTTGAGTTACAGGATCATCAAATGGTTAGGGTCAAAACTGACCTTATGATCACCTAGTTCCAATACCCCTAGCACAGAAGAGGAGAGAAGATTTTTTCCTGCTGTACATTAAACATAGAAAAGCTTTCAAAAGAATACTTATCTATGATATTTATACCATATAAAAGTGAGGCAAATGCATCATTTTGCATGAAAATTTAAATTTCTCCTTTTGAAATCAAAGGTTCAATGCCTGTCTTAGTTGAGAAAAACAGAAAAATAGGAGAACTCTTAGGTCTTATTTCCCATAGAACACAAATGATTCCTTCTGGAAAACTCCTGATTGCTTTCCTTGATTTTTTTCATTTTTTTTTTTTTTTTTTTACTTGCTTCAAAGAGATCAAACTGTGAAGGTGTCACGGTTTAAGTCATAACTCACAGTTTGCTCACTCACTGCCCCTTCTTTCTTCCCCAAGCTCTCAGGGGGATGAGGAGGAGAGTCGAAAGAATGCAACTCCCACAGATCAAGATAAGAACAGTCCAGTAACGAAAGAATAACAGAAACCCACAACTGCTACCCACCAATAATAATAACGACAAGGGAAATACAAGGGAAGAGAACACAACTGCTCACCACTCAACACTAAACTTGACCCAGCAACGAACCTACCCCTCCGGGTAACTGCTCTCAGTTTTACATCCTGGGCATGATGTGCTGTGGTATGGAATACCTCTTTGGTCAGTTTGGGCCAGGTGTCCTGTTTCTGCTTCCTCCTTGCTTCCCCTCCTCCCTGGCAGAGCATGAGATTCAGAAAGTCCTTGGCCAGACCAAACATTCTAAGCAGTAACTGAAAGCATCACTGTTATCAATGCTGGTCCCAGGCTTAAAGTCAAAAACACAACACTGCCTCAGCTGCCAAGAAGGAGAAAAATGGCTGCTACTGCTGAACCCATGACAGAAGGGAAGGTTTTAATTCAGGGAAAACATCACATCTCTCTTCCATTTGACCATGTCATGTGGAAACAAATTGAATGAATGTATGACCCAGAGAAGCCAGGCTTACCAGAAATACAAAGTCTCGTATTTCTCAGTACCACTGCATTTACTGTGCCTACTCTGATATTGCAATTAGCTAAGAGGAGTAGTGACTGTGTGATTTGCTATGTAAGATAAACAGACCCATATAGTGCAATTTAAATAAAGGTTTTTTTTGAAAAAGTGTGTATTAAATTTGTAATTTATTCTCTCTGACCAGAAAGAGTTCAGATTTAGCAGCAGTGGAAATAAATATAATTCTAATGTAAACAAGGAGTTTTGAACAACATTCAATAACATTATCTACATCACTAATAGCTGTTAGCAATGCCTACACAAAACCCTTTACTTATAAAATTTTTAAGGTCAGATTTAATACTGTTTAAACGCAATCTCATGTTCAGGCTAGCTACATCAACAGACTTAGATGTTTTTCACGCTCAATCAGTTCACTGAATTGCGTCTTTGTTTTTAAGGCACCTGAGTAGAAGACACCAAGGAATACATTTCATGGCATTGGATTATTACATTTGAAAGGATTGAGCAGTATGCGACGGAATAGCCTGTTATCATTCTGCAAAACATTCCACTCCAAGGACGTTTTAGGAGAATATAGGAAAAAAAACTTCCCTTCTTTATAAAAATACTGGAGCCAAAAAGGCCTTTGAAAGTTATGATTGGATCGATTTTTTTTTTTTTTTTAAACAAGTAACGACTCCAAAACTGTAATATTTGACATGCATTGAGGGTCTAAATTCTAGTGAACTCAGTAAGCAGCAGAAAAAAAAAAACCATGAAATGCACAGTGAGTTCAATGAAAGGACAATCTGAGCTGAAAAATCTGTGAGAAATCTCAACACACACACTTCTTAGAGGTCAGAAGCCCTTAATAGGACATAAATAACTTTTTTTTTTTCTTTTTAAAATCATAACTTCACAGTGTGTCTGGGACAAAGACCAGGCAATGTGGTAAACTATAGACCTTATGGACACATATATTTTCATCAAATAATGAACAAAATTATTAAAGAACATCTTTACAGAAAAGAAACATATATGAATATTTGCACACCTATTATACAGAAAGACACATTCTATGGGGTTGTTCTTGGTCCTGTTCAAGCTAAGTGCTAAATAACAGTTAATTTTGGTAATAATAGAGTTAAATCCAAAGGAAAAATTCATAAACATGCCTAGTTAGTGAAATTTAACTCCATGTTTTGTCACAAAATTTGATGTGCTTTTTTGAGAACCTAGATTTCACTGGCTTCACCAGTGCTTTAAACAACTGCAGTGAGTTTCAATTTTAAATATCTAGGGATGAAAACATTAAAGCACGTGTCTGTTTTTTAAAAAATATTGTCATTTGCTCTGGCCACTTTAAGTGAAATCAGAACACTTAAACAAATTCCTAATATCTTGCTATACTAAGAGGCAGCGGGGGATTTGAATCTTCATACTCTAGAGAGTAAAAGTTGAACAAAGCCAGTTCTACACTGCACATTTTAAAATCATTCTTTTAGTAGATGTCCACGATGTTTCCCAGTAGTATAACTAATAACTAAGATAAGCTTGATAGTCCTCTGTCTCATGAACAATAAAGTTGCACAAGAAATGAGAGATAAATCTCTTTGTGCAGAAGCTGGAGTGGCTCAAAAAGCAGGTGAGGTCAAAGTAAGAAACGTAAGCTGAAGTGAACATATTGCAGAGATAAGTAGCGACAGTAGAAGCTCATGTGGTTAAGAGTAGCTACAATATTTATAGGGAAGAAAAAGAGAAAAATTGCAATGAAAAAATAAACATCAGAAAAAAAACTTTCCTATACTAATACTTACATTATACCAACATACAAGTCATACATGCTTAGCTTTCCTGTGTTAGTGGATGATGACTGAAAAGTGGCCAATTACAGGCACTGGTGTGAAAAGCTATCAAAAGAAAAGAAAAGACAGAGATAAATGCTCTTTTTTTGCTGTGGGATATGAAAGAATAACTAATGAGTGATTATAGCCGAAAAAGAAAATTACACTGGTGTTTTCTGCTGTAGGAAAAATAAAGGCAAAGAAATTTTAAAGAAAAATTTACTACGGAGATCACCTAACCATCACACATTCTTGACATGTGACAATATTCCATACCTCTAATATAAACACTTTCAGATGAAGATGGGTTTTTTTATGAGTCAATCCCATACCTAGCTAAACTGTATCTCATTCCTGACCGGGGATGCTGGACTCCAGAGTGGAACAGAATAAAATAGAACAGAATATATTAGAATACAATAGAATAGAATGGAATGGAATGGAATGGAATGGAATGGAAAGGAATGGAATGGAATGGAATGGGATAAAATGGACTAGGTAAAGGTTACTTCAGATGAAGGAAACAACAACCACTATATTCAAGATTAGTGCATTCGTGGGCATGGAAAGTGTCATGGGTTCAGCAGTAGCAGTCATTTTTCTCCTTCTTAGTAGCTGGTGCAGCACTGTGTTTTTGACTTGTGGCCTGAGAGCAGCGCTGATAACATCAATGTTTTTAGTTATGGCTTAGTGACGTTTGGTCTGGCCAAAGACTTGTGGAGCCTCATGCTCTGCCAGGGAGGAGGGGAAGCCGGGAGGAAGCAGAGGCAGGAAGCCTGACCCAAACTGACCAAAGAGGTATTCCATACCACAGCACGTCATGGCCAGGAGGCAGAAAACGGAGAGCAGAAACCCGGAAGGGTGTTGGGGGGTGCACTGGCTTGTTCAGGCTGGGTATACGTGGTGAGCTGTTGCATTCTTTTCCCTTGCATTCCTCTTGTTATTATTATTACTAGTAGTAGCAGTAGTGGTTTGTGTTATACCTTAGTTATTAAACTGCTCTTATCTCAAACTGTGGGAGTTGCATTCTTTCGATTCTCCTTCCCATCCCTCCAGGAGCAGAGGGAATAAAAAGGGGAAAGTGAGTGAACAAACTTCGTGGCTTATTTATGGCTTAAACCACAACAGAAAGTAAAATGCAAATGAAAGTGAAAAGCCTAGGAAATGTCAGAGAGCCGCTACCTCACATGGTACCTTCGCTTTGGTTAAAGTACAAAAAAAATTGACTAAAAGAGTTCGTTGAAAGGAAATGACAAAGAGCATTTTCTGCCTTCCCAGAGACAGCAAAGTAGAATGCAATATGTTCAGTCAATCCCAAATCAAGGGAATGCTTGCAGAATTTTGGAAGTATTGAGTATTTCAAGGAATGAGGGTTAATCCTGGTATTTATGCATTGAAGTTAAACTTTTTTATTACCTTTCATTTGTAGCTACTTGGCTTACAAAATTGACCCAGATTAAAGTTGTGATTTTAGATTGATTTAGCTAAACCAATGTAAAATTGAAAGCACCTTTGTTTAATGTTTTTCTGTAGGGTTTACTTCTTCAAAAAGTTTACAGGCACTAGTGAAATAAATGCAGCCAATTTAAACTATAAGAAACCCCATCTGTTTCTTGCATTGCTTGTGCTACCGAAATTAGTTTTAACGAGTCTTCTTCATCTGTATAATTCAATGTGAATTTTGACTTGTTGTCAAGCCCAACAGACCCAAGTAAGCATGAGAGTCTCCTGGTTCTGGTACATGGGTGCTCTATGAAGAAAGCAATAGTCAGGATTGGTGAATTTGGTCTTTGTGCTAGTATTGAGACTACTCTTGCAGTGCAGCATATCTCAGAACTAGCTTAAATTAAAACTGCTTACCACCATCAGTGTGCTCAGGAAGATTTATGCTTTTTATTTGTTTGTTTATTTTAATTGTACTTCTCCAGGAAATCAAGGGCATTCATAATTTGTTTTGATAAGCAATATAAATATTTCTTGCAATAATCCGTAATCAGAAATGTGTTTGAGCTAGTTCATCAGCTATTTCTATTAGACAGTGTTTTTTTGACTATAGGAAACTGCACTCATTTGAGCTTTTGCTATTATAATATCTTCCTATATTTTTTACAAGTCAATAATTCAGTTCAATTCTGATTTCAAGTTTATTGATGCTACCAGATCATTGCTGCACATAAACCTAAATGCACCCCACATTTTAAAATAAGCAACATCACCTTGCATGCTTAAGGAAATAAAAGATCTGACACACTAATATAAAAATAAAACACATTAGCTGTACAATAATTTGTAAATTCTCTTCATGAAGTATTACTATAAAGTTAAATGTCTTTTCTGAAGGGTAAGATCCTGTCTTATAGCCAGCTGATTATAACAAGTAACTGCTTCATAGCTATAACACATGTACAGGAAAAGATGAATGTCATATTGCTGCTCATGGTAAGAGGGTTGGAACTAGTTGATCTTAAGATCTTTTCCAACCCTAACTATTCTATGATTCTATTCTATAAGCAATATATTCTGGTGCTTCCCATCAATGTATATATTTTGCAAATTTTCTTAAGAAGGTGTTTCAGAATAACATTCTTATGATAAAATAAGAAATGCATTATCAGCACATATTATACTTTTCAAACTGTAAGCTAACCCAGAATTAAACTGGAGTTTTCCACTTTACACCAGTTTTACAACTAAGTGATATTCTACAATATTGCTTTTGAGTGCATGCTCAAAAGTAAGTTTCAATTTTATATCACTAGTATAAAGAAAATCAGTGAAAACACTGCCTGTTGTATTTGACTGCATGAGTTTGCTACTTCCAGCCAAAAAAACTTCAGTGCACACTGAGTAAATCCTTGCTGCTTTCCTTTAAAAGATAAAGCAATTTTATAGTCATCCTTGCTTTAACACCCCGTCTTCATCAGGTTTTAGTTTAAATGCTTCATTAAAATATTTCAAAGAAGTCCATCTAAGAGTCTCATCTGTTCACCCTTAAAACTTCTTGCAAAGGAAACCATTTCATTTTCCTGCTGATTTCCTGTCATGAGTGAATTGCGTGAATGAGATGAAAAAATTATTGCTGGCAAATCTGCAGACTGGTGGGAATTTGTGGAAAACACAGACTGGAAATATCTGAGGGACATGAAATAATAGTGACTGCAGGGACAAACAGACACAAGGAATAAAAACAGTGTCCAATTTCTATTAGTAGGCTAATCTTCAATGTGTACTTTCCATTTCTATAAATTCCATGTTTTGGAAGGAAAGAGTATAAAAATTAATAACTTTCTGATAAACTAAAAAAAGGCAACTTTTAATTATCTGGATTTATTTACTTTTTTGAAAAAACAACTGCCAATCATTAACTGCAGTAAATAATGAAGTTATTTTTAATGCCTTCAAATGCAACTGGTTTAGCTGATTTAATAAAGTGAAAAACAAGTAAAACATAGTCCAATTCTGGGAAATGTCTGCTGAAAAATAGTTAAGTACTGTGTTTTCACGAACCAGTCAGAATCAGCTATCAATATAAATATATGTAAGGCAGTAGGAACTGTTAATCAGTGAAGAGTTTGAGACAGTACCTATTACCCAGACAGACTGAAATTAATATTCTAAAATTCCAAACACCCAAGTAAAACTTGATTTTTGTCAGAAAACTTATTTAGGGTGTCAGAAAACATTTTTTAGAGTGGAACTGTAACTATACTTTCAAAGCATTTTAGTCAGAAGACCAATTTCATTATTGTTTACAAGCTGTATCATTTTAATTTAATGTGCCAGATTTATGTTGAAATACGTGCGGTTATTTCAGGGATTGCAAAACCATGCATGGATTTAGGAGAAATAGTATTTTTTTTCTGTTTTCTTTTCTATGCTCTTAATAGAAGTGAAGATTAAATTACTAAATCACCATGCCTTAGTGTTTAATCTATTTAGATGTAACGTGCACATAAATAATATACTTATAGATGAGCTTTTATCTCTTCTTATCTAGATTTTCATTCTTGTCATTCTCATGGACTCCACTCACTTAAGGATGTGATTGGTTCTTTTAACTGGAGAAAAGTGTTGGCAAAAAAAAGAAAAAAGCTTTCTCCTCTGGCAATGACTTGGCATGGGCTTTTTAGAATCTGGTTATTAGATAAATTCCAGTTGCAAAACCTCCACTGAGAAAGTTCTTGCTAAAGGAATTTGCTGTAGAAATAAGTTCAACTCATTCACATACTAGGACCAGATCTACTGCTCCTTATTGATATGCTCTAAGCCCTAGGTAAACTTTGAGGGATTATAATCAAATTGGTTTGCTATTTATTTAACATGCTACCTAACTCATGCATGCAGTTACAAATGGACACTGATATTTGTAGTTCTGTCTTGTCTTTTAACTGCATTCATGACCAGTTGTCTATTCTGATGCCAACACAACAATATTTTTTTTCCTGAAACTATATTCATATTGAGCCAGTGACTCAGTAAGGGTCTTTATATGAAATACAGAGATGATAAGAAAAAAGAAAAAGAAATAGAAAAAAAGGAAGAAAAAGAAAAGAGAATTAGAAAAAGAAAGAAAAGTAAAGGAAAAGGAAAAGAAAAACAAAAACAAAAGGAAAAGGAAAAATCAAAAATCAAAAAAGATAAAGAAAAACAAAACCAAAAACAAAAACAAAAAGAAAAGTGTATCTTGCTTTGTAGGTTAGGGAGTGGGAAAAATGAAGAGCCACCTCCTATAGGTGAAGATCAGCTTTGAGATAATCTATGGAATGTGGAGGTGTCAAGTCCATGGGACCTGACAAGATGCGCACACAGCCCCTGAGGAAACCGTCAGATGTAGTAGCTGAGCCATTATCCATTCTTGACATTGTGTCCTGTGCTGCATCAAAAGGAGCATGGACAACAATTACAGGGAAGTGACTCTGCCTCTCTATTCTGCTTTCGTGAGACCCTGCCTGGAGTACTGCATCTAGCCCTGGGGCCCCAAACACAAGAGTAATGTGAACCTGCTCAAGTGAGCCCAGAGAGGGCCATGATTATGGTCATAGGGCTGGAGCACCTCTCCTGTGAAGATAGGCTGAGAGATTTGCACTTCAGCCTGAAGAAGAGCAGGCACAGGTTAGCTTAGAGCAGCTTTCCAGTACCTAAAGATGGACTACAAGAAAGTTGGAGAGGGACTTTTTATGAGGGCATGTAATGATAGAACATGGAGCAATGGTTTTAAACTGAAAGAGAGTGGATTCAGATTGGATATTAGGGAGAAATTCTTTACTTAATTCTTTAGGGTGGTGATACAGTGGAATAGGTTACTCAGAGAAGCTGTGGATGCCTCATTCCTGGAAACCAAAGACCAGGTTGGATGGGGCTTTGAGCAATGTGGTTTAGTGGAAGTTGTCCCTGCCCATGGCAGGGAGGTTGGAACTAGATGATCTTTAAGGCCCCTTCCAACACAAACCATTTTATGATTCTGCGATTCTGTGACTCTGTGAAGTCGTAGTGGAGGCAGGAATGAGAGTGATTTCAAGGGATTTTATGAATTTAATCTCTATGGAGATAAAAGGGCAGAATTTCAGATTGTTTAAAGCTTTCCTGACCAAAATTAGGTCTTGGTCATGAAAATGATAAGCTCCAGAGTTTATGTCACATACTGCAGCATATGAGTGCATCCTTATTTTCACTTCATGTGACTTAGTCCTTACTCTCAAGGCAGAATGGAAAAGTCAAATTTATGCTATTCAGTTTATGCCATGTTATTAAATTTTTATGTTAAATGAGAGGTATCCAACTGAATTAAAGCAAATGGGCACATTAGCTTTTCATTTCCAGCTTTGGGAATATTTTAAGTGCAATTGTAATTTTATTAGTAAATTTACTATCCAATACGCACTTGTCAGTGTTTTTCTCCCCAAAGCATTAGACATCTGTGGTAAATATCTTTCCCATTTAAATTTAGAAGCTTTAATTATAGCATCTACTTCTTTAACGAGGAAATATTTTTTTTAAATAAGTGCCAATTATGATTAATTTATTCATTGATGCTATCATTTATACTTCAGTGCACCTGTTAAAATGGCAATAAACATTCAAGCATATATCTTCCTATTAATTTTCTTTATTTAGCTGAATAAAAAGATATTTTTGTAATCAGTAATCATATTTCTTATTTACAGCATTCTTAAAAAGAAGTAATATGATAGTATTTTTTTCAGTACTGAGACTATATGGAAAACACTAGGAGATATAAATTTGTAAGTACAGAAGAATAGATATCATAAATATATATCAGTTGCAGATAGGCTGCTGTTGCCTTTTTGTTATGTGAAATTATCATTATAGAAATAACAAAAAAATATCCAAACATATTTTTCAAATGGATTTTAAACAGATAAAATGCATTTTTACTTTATTCTTTCATGCAGTACCATTTCACTGCATATTATTGCCTATGAAAAAAAAGTCACAATGGCTCATGTATTCATCTGTTCAACATGTGCAACAAGACAGACATTAGTTGTGTCGTGAGACTTTACTAAAAATATCACTCCTTTTTACTCTTCAGAGTGACACCATAACTACTTACAGTGAATCAACACAGACTTGACAGGAGAATGATATCTGTCCGTATACATGCACACTTATGCCAAGCATCTTCATAAAAGCTAAGTGAGGGTTCACATGCTTTTAGGGGATAATCAAGGCTTCAGCCAATCCTACTCCTACTAACAGGCTTAAGTAGGGCTTTCTAAGACTTTCAGTTATCAACAGAGGTCCATGACATGGGAAACTGGAATTTTTCCAGATGCTTTAAAGGTTTCCTGATTTTGAGGGGTAGAGGAAAGTCCTTAAAGCATTTTAACTTTTGCCCTGAGTGCACAGAGGAGAGAAGAGAAAAAGCCAGGAATAAAGGGCTGACTAGAATTATCAGACAATTATAGAATTGTCTATAGTATGTCCAACTGGAAGCTAAAGAGATGTTTGATGATGACAAGGAGATGGAGGCAGAAAGCTGCATTTAAAACAAGTAGTCAAGAACCCAGATGCCCTTCCTCCCAGGCCTGTGAGGGGTGAGCTCAGGGCCATCCTCAGGGTGACAACCTCCTACTCCCAAATTAGGAAAAGGTCCCAATATGAAGCTCTGGGCCTGCACCACTCTCTGCTTCTCAAAGAGGAAAAGAAAAGATCAAAGTACTAGTGGTTTTGGGTTTGTTTGTTGGTTATTCCTCTTCACTTGCAAAGAAGCCCTGTGTGGGTGAAGGCATAGAAATAGTTAATGAAATGGATTCAGGTGTCATCTCCCTGGTCCAGCTTAAGCCCTGGGAACAGTGAAGAAAACACCAGGCGCTACTGCTTTGGTCTGGCCTAAGCCTTGGGAACTGTAAAGACAACAATGAAGGGTAAAGATCAGTTAGCAAAGCAAAGCAGACAGTTTGTAAGATTAAGAAAATGTGCATCTCAAAGACAGACCAAACGATGTAAATGTTTGTAACCCTTAGTAGTTTTGCTGAATTGGGATTATAAGGAGGTAAGAAAGTGGGAAGTTACTGCTTAGCACTTAATAGACTATAAAAGGCATGCGAGATGTGAAACAAAGAATTTTGTTTGTTACTAGAAACAGGGTCCATGCCTTATATCTCCACAGCCCTGAGCTTGGTTCCCCATGAACTCTACCTCCGAACTATTTATTATTTTCAAACATTAGGACAACTGTTAAGTATTCATAACAGCAGCTGAAACATTAGGAAATGTTTCAAGAGATTTATCATGATTGGGTACATGTTTAAATCACGAATCAAAGTGAATTATGTAATGAGAAAAAGTAAAAGGCATTTCAATCTATCAACTTTACTGTGTAAATGCATCTGAACTACTGAGCAAATAGTAAAGACAATTTTTCCCTTCACTATTTAAATGATTCATTGGACAATTGGATGATTCACTAAGTGAAAATCCTGAATGATTCACTAAGTTAAAAATGGTTGACATTCTTAATAGATCTGCTATACAGGACCCTTAATGGAGTTTACAATATCTTCATAGATACTGTAAGAGTTAAGGGCCTTCTTACATCTCTCACCATTCTTCTTGATGTCATTCTGAAAATTCACTTAATAAAAATGTTGGGAAGTCTGAAGTAAAGTGACTGCCTAAGAAGAAAAATATATTTGGCAGCTTATTCCACTACAAGAAACAGCTCTCCTAGGCAGGGCTAAGCATGTTCTAAAGTGCATCATAATTAACAATTAATAATAATTTAATATTAATATTAATTAATAATAATTTAATAAATTAAATTGACAATTAATAATAAAAAGTAATTCTGCACTTTTTCCATCACAGATTTTGAAGCTATTTAATCTCCAAATGCAGCTGACATAGAGGTCCTGAACGGAATCTAGGAGCCTGACTTATTGTAATATTAACCACTATTAGGCATTGAGGGTAGCACATTCAGACTCTAACCATCAAACTCTGAAATTGGGAAATCTCTGAAGTCAGAATCAAATCAAGGAAAGAGAATTTTATATAATTTGGTAAGATCTATTTTTTAAGCATCTGTCAGCAGCGGAGATTTTGAGCAAATGTGGATAAAGAATAAATAAATTAAATTAAATTGAAGTCTTCAAATAAAAGCAGTTTGAATAGTTTGTGCCTTTCATGTGATACAGAAGATAAAAATGATACTAATAACAGATAAAATGCAAACTATGCAGAAGGAACGGCAAGGTAAGGAACAAACAATTTGAGTTTCATACACATTAATGTAATCTTGACAATTTTAGAGCTCAGAATTAGGCTTTGACCATGAGCTTCTCTAATCTTAGCTGGAATAAATTCCAAGATCTTACTTTTGGAAGACCAGATGACTATTTTATTTTAATTGTTTTTACTACAGGAAAAATAAAGAAGTATCTCTTAGTATGATTTGAAACCACTCACACTCCTAAAAAGAGAAATTGATTTGAAAAACTATCTATAGTGGGATGGCTCCTATGACTGTTGTGTGGGAATGGAAGGTTACAGGCTCTTTAGGAAAGACAGGCCTGGTAGGCGGGGAGGGGGAGTTGCTATTTATTTTAAGGATAGGCTGGAGAGTATGGAACTCTGTTTGGGGACAGCTGAGCAGTCAACAGAGACTTTGTGGGTTAGGGTTAAAGGAGAACAGCAATGGG
>JANRGW010009712.1:0-11530 GCA_024733675.1 Psilopsiagon aymara
CCCGAATTTCAAGAGGTTTGCAAAACCTCAGGTTCCACAAAATATGACCATCCCTCATTATAAGGTTAAAGTATTAACGTTGCAAATAGCAGTAGGAAGTGTGAGGAAGAAGCACGCCCCCATCAATAAAAATAGCAAACTGAAAGTTTGCATTGGGAAGCATGAAGTCCCAAGAGTCTCAGTGTCCTCTGAAGTGATTGCTTCCACTGGTAGGTGGTCAGCTTCCTATTTATTCAGAAACAGTGTGGGAGGGACAAAGGCATATTGGTGTGTGTGGCCTCCTCGCTGAACCTCAGGGACTGGCAGACAGGGAAAAGCAACGTGTTCCCTTTGCACTGCTTCATCAGGTTTGGTTTGAACACTTGCACAAGCCAGGCAATGCCCGAGGAAGAAAGAGGGCACTGGAGGCTGAAACCAGAAATCAGCAGCTGCTGTTGTGCTGCTTTTAGGGTGGGAGGCACTGGCTTTGGGACCTCCTGTGTTCTACAGGTAGCAGGGCTGATGTGGCCCTTCTCTTGGGCAGAGCCCCAGTTGAAGTCAGTAGGGCTCAGCTGGCTCGGTATGGGTTCGGAGAGGCTGAGATGGATGTTGTAGCTGTGTGAGTAGATGTGTAGCTGGGGAAGAATTAAAACGCCTCAGATTGATTTACTTAATGAACTTTATTATGTCACAGGGTCGTGTCTGTCCGTGCGTGGTTAAGAAGGGAGAATGCAAGAAGTTCTTTGAAATCTCAGAGCTTTCCTGGCTGAGTGGTTTAATGAGGGGGCAAAGGCACAGGTTGTCTCTTGCTTCCAGCATGGGTTGGAAGTGGCAAGTTACAGATGAGAAACGCTTTTGACGATATTGGTGTGTTCTCCCTGTTCCCTGGAAAGGGATAGAAGGAATATTTGTACCTGATCAAGCTTAAGAGACTGGTTAAGAATCAGTCTTAACCAGTCTTAAGGCTCTTAATCTTAAGAGGCTGGTTAAGAATCAGTCTTAAGGTTATTCAGCTTTAGAGACTGGTTAAGAACTAGTCTTAACCAGTCTTCAGGTTATTAAGCGTAAGAACCCATCTCAATATATGATTGAAGGGTTCTTACACCCTTGACTAAGCAAATCTCATCTACATTACTGTTTGGATGTGTTAAATAGCTGGGGCGGGTATGTCAGAGAAAGCAGAAAAAGTATTTGTCTCTTCCATGTTCCCAAAGCTGAGTATTTACCCCAGGGTACTGGCCCATAGTTGGAACATTCATTTGCTTAATGATTCCATTTAGCTGTGTCTTGCAGGCCTGTCTAGGCTCTCTCTTTCTGTGGGAGGCTCCCACATCTGGCCCCTCTGTCCTGCTCTCCCATCGTACTTCTGACAGCACGTACATTTTAAGCATCTCGGCTTTCCTCTGAATTCCCCAGCTGCCTCTGCTTCCAGCCATCCACATCTGGCACTTGTTAGTGACAATCCATGGCATCACAGATCTCTGTCAATCCACAAACATGGTCTTGTGCTATGGTTGTGTCCTGTTGGGTGACTTGGTCTGTGGGGCGCATCCCTGTTGAGATCTGAGGTGGTTGATGCTGATGCAGACAGCACAAAGTCCCCTTCTTGTGTCTTAAACTGTTTTTTGTTTGAGATCTGAGATAAATCAGCCAAATGAAAGCTTAAAAATAACATAGAATAATCGAATCATAGAATGGTTTGGGTTGGAAAGGACCTTAAGCTCATCCAGTTCCAACCCCCTGCCATGGGCAGGGACACCTCCCACTAAACCATGTCACCCAAGGCTATGTCCAACCTGGCCTTGAACACTGCCAAGGATGGAGCATTTGCCACTTCTTTGGGCACCCTGTGCCAGTGCCTCAGTGTCCTCACAGTAGAGGACTTCTTCCTTATATCTAACCTGAACTTCCCCTGTTTCAGTTTGAATTCATCACCCCTTGTCCTGTCACTACAGTCCCCAATGAGGAGTCCCTCTCCAGCATTCTTGTTGCTGCTTTGGACCCTGGAAGCTGCTCTGAGGTCTCCACGCAGCCTTCTCTTCTCCAGGCTGAGCAGCCCCAACTTTCTCAGCCTATCTTCATATGGGAGGTGCTCCAGCCCCTGATTGTCCTTGTGGCCTCCTCTGGACTTGCTCCAAGAGCTTCGTGTCCCTCTCATGTTGAGGGCACCAGATGATGGACAAATACAAGTTAAGGTTTTCATTTTAATATTAAGCTTCAGTTTTTCAAATGACAATGTCTCTCTGCATTATGTACAGGGGACATATGTGTGATCATTGTGCATCAGAGGATTCAATCTTGGAGTTCCTTAATTGCTCATGCAGATGAGAAGCTCTCTTGCATGTTCATGTACCAGTGCAAAAGGGGGACAGACAAAGCTGACTTTGTGCAAACTCAGTTGAAAATCAGCCCCTTCATGTGAACTGCTTGGGGAAGTGACTTGAAGTAGCTTCATCTCTAGTATTGCTAAACTTCAGCCTTCTGTGAACGGCCTCTTGTGATGAGGTTGTCTTTTCCTTCTATTTATACACAAGGTTAACATATTTGTTCTTGTTCTTTAACAGAGAACAACAGAATTGTTTTGGTGTTAGCGCATATGTGGAGTTAAAAATGGATGTCTGCATATAATGTGGATGTGTGTGGATGGATGTGTCAGTGTTTTAGAGGAATATTGGAAGCAGCTGTGGGTGGAAGAGAAACAAAGCCATGGGTTTGGGAGCCAAACAATTAACATAGGAGTGGAATACTGTAGTTACATCAGTCTTGCTTTAAAAAGCCAGAATTTCTCCCTTATTCCCCAATGTACATTATTAATTCTCTTGGCATGTGACATAGCAAAATGACTGCGTTTATGAACTTGACTACTTCTTTTAACAAGTTCCAATAACTGCTTCCTAAACCTTGTGTTTTTATATCAATTACATACAGTAAGCATTGAAATCAACCAAAGAGAACTGCGGAGGCCAAGAAAGGTTATTTATGTTAAATGAGGATTGCCAACTGCCAAAAGTAAAATGTGGATATAATTTTATAACACCATTTTATAATTAAAGGCATAAGTGAGGTTTCCTGCTATTGTTTAAAAATGTGTCATGATAAATTTAAATCAAGGATGAAGGCACAGCACAGGCTACTAAAGAACATAGCAAGACAACAAAGATGGTACAGCGAACATGTCTGCTGCAGGAGAAAAACATGTGCTAACAATTTTTGGTGAAATAATTATATTTATTGCATATAGAATCTGTTTTAGGACCTATAACCACTTAGAAACTGTTTTCATTCATGTCAGATTGAGGTTAATTTGTTGTTACTGTATGGCTATAGATAGATTCTACTGTCAGAGAAATGGAATATGTTGGTTTAGTGATAAGGCAGTCTTCTGGCCAGAGCTTATTCTTTCACAGAGGCCAAGAAATCTAGAAGAAGTTGATAATTTTGGCTAATATTTATGTGTCCACAGCGTTTTAGAGTTAATATTGTATCAATAAAGAGAATAAAGCTTTCGGAAGGAGTACCCACTGGCCAGATTTAGGAAAATAATTCAGCACGTGCTTAACTTCAACAATGTCGATTTTAGTATTAAGCCTAAGGATTTCTGTAGGGATTCTTTCTTTGTTTGGTTTGGAACTGACCTTAAGAAGTTACTTCAGATTGTCAGTGTGAACAGGAACAATAACAGCCCTTAGTTTTAATTTACTTTTTGTCTAAATATGTAATTTTGCTACTGTAGTGTCAAAGCGGTACAGCAGATTTTAGGGGTGACCCTTTCAAGCCTCTTGGTAGCTGCTAATACTGCCCTTTCCCCAGAAAGAAGTGGTTTAATTCACATGCATTCGTAAGAGTTAATCGCTAGAACATTCTTGACTTTGGTAAGTCATGTTCATGGAATAGGTAAGTAATTTCCAATGTATCATTTCATACATTGCTCTGCTAATGTAACCCATGTGTTTCATATCAGCACCGAAGGGACATTAATCAGTGCACACCACTTCTGCCAGACATACTCTGTGCAAAGTCCCTGGTTACATCTCAAATGTCAATATGTGGAAAAAGATGAATAATAAAATGCAATAGATATCATTTGTTACACATGCCATTTGGAACTTCATTGTAAAGTAGATCCCCTAGAAAGAGCTGTGGGTAATATAACATTAAAGTTATGCAGTTAAGCTCTCGGAGGTAAGAAATGCCACAGTCAGGCATGTAGTTGTAATTCTGGTGCTTTGTGCACATGCATTAGTATCCTATGGACTTTAGCTATAGGATCAGAGGTTATTTCTCCAGTGACATGGTATTTTTTCCAAACTGGAAAAAGCTTGAAAGCTGCACAATGCAGAAGCCATTAATGTCCCTATGAATTCCACCTCATGGCTAGAAAACTAAAGCCAAAATGTGTGTTTAAGTTATGCATCACTCTTGAAATTAAGGATGCTGGGATGGAAGAACTGTATAACCCCAGCGTAAGAGGTCACTGTAGCCACTGGGCTAATAAATGCTGATAAATGTTCTCATTAGCGACACTAATTCTGACTTAATTTATTAGTCATTTGAGGCGGAGTTCTTTAAAGGCTGATTTCCTCCTCTGTTTCCCTGGGGGAAGAAGTGGTGCAAGGAAAAGATTGTGGGGCAAGGAGAAATTAAATGGGATGGCAGGGACAAGGAGGAGGAATAGGAGGTGCTGGGACAGAGGGGCTGGGAGATGCATCCATAATGCAGTAAATAATTACCCTAAGCCCCCCAGACCTGATCTAGAAACCTCTGACAGGTGGTTTCACATCTTCTCGTCTTGTAACCTCTTTGACCTCTCAGCTGAGTTCCTTGTGTTTTTAAACTTAGCCCTTTACTGTTGTCTTGTCCATAGGGGAGGAAGAGAACAAATAATTGACTCTCCCCTACCAAATTTGAGGTCCAGCAAGTTGTCCTCTTCTTTTCCCTCTTTCTACTCTCTAAATCTTCTGATTTACTAAAATAAACCATTATTTCTGTTGATTTACTGTTTTCCAAAGGTGTCTAACAGGTCTCTGAACTCACTGTTTTCCTGGCTTCTCCAGCTGAGCAACGTAACTTTGCATTCTGATTTTGTCCTCACAGTACTTGCACTCTCTTGGTAGCTTGGTATCACCCTTTTTTTGTTTTAATTAAACTTTAAAGCACTTTAAATGCTTCTGAATACTATTGCCCTGTGCTGGATGTGCATAGGATGAAGACCTTAGTGAATACGTTATCAGTCTCCCAGTGAATGGTTGACAGTGACTCATTGAATGAAGCTTTTCAACCACTTATTTTGTGACTTAGAATCACAGCCTGGGCTGGGTTGGAAGGGACCTTAAAGCTCATCCAGTTCCACCCTGCTGCCATGAGCAGGGAAACCTTCCACTAGCGCAGCTTGCTCCAAGCCCCATCCAACCTGGCCTTGAACACTGCCAGGGATGGGGCAGCCACAGCTTTCCTGGGCACACTGTGCCAGCGCCTCAGCACCCTCACAGGGAAGAGCTTTTCTGAGCTAAATACTCTGGAAATAAGAGATAAGCTTTTAAAAATCAGTAAAATGGTGCTTCTGATCTCCTTGATTTCCATACGTGGCTTCAGTGAGCCCTCTACCAATAACCAGGAATGGCTCAGGATCCTTCATGTAGCTGTTTCTGTGCTCTGAAGTTGTGGCTGATACGCACATATATTCCAAATATATTTTAACACATAGTCTAGTCTGTGCACTTATTCTGTTGCTACAAAGTTCACCTTTAAGTATCTGATCTCAATTAACCTCCTTTAAAACCTGGAGAAGGCAAGGCCATGTTTGAGCCTTCTAGATGTTATCGATAATCAGAAAAAGCATCACAGATGCCCTCTCCTATTAAGCAGTTTGCTATCAAGAACCTGAGAAGGCAAACATGGAAATGTCTTGGACCATTTAGAGAAAAAGTTCTGCGACTGTGGGGGGGGGGGGGGTTCTGCTGCCAGAAAGCTCACATATTTGTGGATTACTCAATGTGCAAGCAGATGGCTGAGCTGAAATCACAGCCTCCTGCGTTTAACAGCAGCAGGAAGCATTTTGTTGTGCTACTTCCCTGGGTGCTCTCTAATGACAAAAAAAATGCACATTTCTGTCTGGTGAAATTCAGTCGGAATCCTTGGTAGCTGGACAGAAATCAGGCTCGACAGAGCTGCTTAACGTGGTTTGCATTACATACGAGCTGCAGATACTGCCTTGAGAGTATGCACACGGAATATTTGTCTTAATTGACTCCAGTCTGTGTCACCAAGAGGTTTCTAATCTCTGTCCTCTAAGTTAACATGTTAGGAAGAACATAGAAATAGAAGTTCCCTTTCATGTATCTTTTCCTATATAGATACAGAAGAATTTTGAGAAACAAGGAAAATACGTATTCCAGTGTGTAGACTGAAGTAAAAGGGAGTGTAAGATGCATATTCTGGGTTTCAAATTGACCATAAAGCTATTATCACTCTGCTTATGCTTAGCATCCTTCTAGGATGGAGCACAGGCATATATTGGCTTCAGAATTGGTCAAGCCTCTGACTTAACTTAAAATATATTGACCGGTGGGTGGCCAGGAGTATGTTTTGATAGAATTGGTGAGGCTCATTGTGAATCTTATACCTTCCTGGAAAGGTATGCAAAGTATTTGATTCCTGGTCCTTGTTATAGCTGGAAACACTGGAAAGTCTTTTAAAGCTTCTGTCTTGACATGATTTCCATGAGGTAGGGAAGTCTCAGTTGCTCGTAATATGAGGAGTTAGAGCACAGAGAAACTAACTTATATAGGAATACTGTGTCAGAGCAAACCCCTCATCCTGGATTTCAGCAGCTGAATTGTTTTCTGTAGCTTTTGATCTTTCTTTAAAAAGTGAGATTAAGAGCCACTTTGGGAGCATGCCAGAGAATAGATGGCAATTCTGAGTCCCCCTTTCCATCCAGAAATCATATCCCAGGTCAAGTACACCACTGTTAGTGTTCATGAATCAGTATTATACAACAAACCCCTGTTTGAAAGCGGAAAAGCCCCTTAGTTCTTATTTGTTAGAGGAGATCAGTGTTGCTCTGAATAGTACTTTGATTGCTCTCTGAGTGGCTGTTAGAGCCCTGGCCTACAGGAGGGTGAATAATTCCTAGACTCCCTGGGGCCTGCTGTACATTCTAATCCGGTTGTCATAGCTTTCCTCAGCAGCTTGTACAACTCTCCCATGGGTCTTGTGCATCGTGAGCTTGGTGGCAAAATCGTTAAGTGATGTGGAGCTAGAACTAAGGAAAACCTTCTCAAAAAGCTCTTATGGAACTTGCCTGGTTTCATGGTTCATTTGAAGCTTTAAACTCCTGCCATGCATGCTGAAAGATTTGCTTAAGTCAATGAAGTCTTTCAAGCGAACCTCATCAGGCAAAATTGGTGGTTCCACTGAGGATCCAGAAGAACATTACCAGTTTCAAACAGCTTTTGCTCTGAGATTTCTTTGATTCTTTTGGAGCTGACACAGTAGAGCTGTGGAGCAACCCGAGACAAAATACTTCAATGATCTACAAAGCAAAACCACAGCGTTTTGTGAAGTTATCATTAGAGCTGTGTTGAAAACTAGATGTTTTTTTTGAAATGAGAAGGGAAATACGAAACAAAGGTCTGCAAAATTGCCTTGCTGTGATTGCCACACTAAGAAGCTTAAATGCTGGAAACTTCACCAACTACTCGGAGTAGCCATCATTACTACAGCAACACATACAACCTCCCAGTCAAAGCCCTCTCTGCTGAGCTAGACCCTATGTGAAGAAGTACACAATAGGTTAGTCCTCATCTTGGAAGGCTGAACAGGCATAGGAGAGCTTTTCAAATGAGCTTGAGGGAGCTTTTTGACCCAAACTCTGCCAGAATGCAGTCATAATTTTAAGCTGCTTTGAAAATCTTAGCTGCAGGAGTCTGAACACATTCAGTAGATACAAAGGAGAGAGCGTGGTCTGAGAAATGTGGGATCAAAATGGACTTTGGAATCATAGAATGGTTTGTGTTGGAAAGGACCTAAAGATCATGGGTGATTTTGGGTGGCATGGTTTAGTGGGAGGTGTCCCTGCCCATGGCAGGGGGGTTGGAACTGGATGATCTTAAGGTCCTTTCTGACCCTAACTATCCTATGATTCTATGATCATCCAGTTCCAACCCCCTGCCATGGACAGGGAGACTTCCACTAGACCGTGTTGCTCAAGGCCCTGTCAAGCCCGGCCTTGAACACTGCCAAGGATGGAGCTACTAATGTTCATCCTTGGCCATTTGCTTTAGACCCTGCATTCCAAGATGTATTTCCATTGTATTTTCATTCCAGCTTTCTGAAGGTTTTCCTTAGATGCTAATACCGTACTTCCATATTCTTTTGATTTTAATGATCTGCTTATGTACCCCAAAAAACTGTTTCAGTGCCATGGGGTTCCATTGAGCAGGTTTGCCTAAGCAGATATCCATAGTGAACCGTACTTGGAGGTGCCCAAGATGCCTGTGCAATTGTTTTCCCTGCGAGGAGACAGTGGTACACATTGAGAACTTACATCAAATCAGAGATAGCTGCTTGTAGAGGAGTATTGCAATGTGAGGCAACTGAATTACACGACCTGTAATACATTGGAGTGGCATTTCCAAATGGTTTACTGCTGGCTTTGGCTTTCTTTTTATCTTCTTGGAAGAAAAATACCTTTTCTGTGGAGAAATCCCATCTTTCAGCTTCCTGCACCTCAATGGGCACGTCTGGAAAGCTGTTTTAACTCTGGGTATTATTTGTACCTGCAAGATGGTGGCAGCTTGCTTCAGTTTGTTTCCTTCTCTTCTTGGAGTTGTCTGATGTCACCCCTTTCCTCCAGTGCCTGAAGCCGAGACGATCAGCTTGTGAAAGATTCTGCTGTTTGCTGTTCTTATAAGGGAAATGAGAAAAGGGAAAGCTGCCCCACTCATGATCCCATTTAGAATCTGGATCCCACAGGATTCAACTCTCACCTGGCCAATTTCTTCCTTGAATTAATACCTACCACCCAGGGAAGTAAATCAAGGCATAACTTGGCTCAGTGTATCTTAGTGCTCTGAGTACTCTGTTTCCACCATCGCTAGACATTGCAGAATCACAACTTCTAAACATAAAGCCCTTTCTGATATCACTAGAGCAAAGGGAACACAGCCTTAAAACCCTTATGAAATGAACCTAATTTCCTCTGAGATGTTAACGTGCTGCACTGATTTCAAGTTAATCAAACCAGATGTTGTCTAAATGCATCGAGCAGGATGTAGAAAATTTGGCTATTTAATGCAGATTCAAAGGCAAATTCCTTATAACCACCACGGAAACCATGGCTGTTTGCTAAGTACTGCGAATTGATGCTGGGCTTTTTAAGTGCCACTTGCTGACTTCTGCATGCTGTTGCCTGCATTCTGCAGGCTTATCTGAAGCTTACTTATACAGAGCCACTAAAGATAGTTGGCCAAAGCTTGTTTTGGGGGATGTAATTAATATATCCTGCCAATTTCTTAAATAGCAGCAGGATCTGATCTAGTTCCTGTGTAGGAGCAAGACACTTGTACATGTATGTTCCATTCTGGAAGCTTTGCTATTGAATTCAGACATTTTTGCGTAAAAGAATGATACAAACAAGGTTGAACTGAGGAGTTCAGGTCAGTATTTGATGTTTCTTTCAATCACAGGTTCTTTCAGTCTGTATTCCATCAGGCCCATTTCTAACCCTTCAATTCAGCACTATTCAGAACCAGAAACCAGTTGCCTTATTCCTTCTGATTCAGACACAGAGATAACAGCAAGGTTTTTTAGTCTATGATACCCATCTGTATGTGTACCTGCCATTGAAGTAGGTAAGTCCAGTTTACGCAATAGCATTTTAGTTTAGTCAGTCTGAATCGCCCTCATAAAGTTACTTCTATATGGACTTAAGGATTGGGTAGAGAACAGTCTTGGGTAGACAGTCAGTCACGGTGCTTCAACATACATTACATCTGGTCTGCAGTTTTGCCTTCTTGTTGAGCTTTATTGCAGTTTGATTCTGACATGGCCTAATAGAGTAGAATTTGATCTCAGAACCGAGGGAAACTGAGGAGTTTGGGGAATTTTTGTTTCGAGAATGGAGACTCCACAACCTCTTTGGATGACTTTTCCCAGTGTTTGACCACTCTCACAGTAAAATGAGTATTTTTCCTATGGTCAGATGAAGTTTCCTGTCTTTCAGTTTGTGCCTCTTGGCCTGTCACTGGGCACCAGTGAAAAGAGTCTGGCTCCCATCAGGTATTTATACCAGGTGATAGATCTCTCTAAACTCCTTTTCAAGGCTTAACAGTCCTAGTTCTCCCTGTCTCTCCACACGTGAAAGATGCTGCGGTCCCTTTGTGGCACTTCATTGGACTTGCAGCAGTGAACCAGTGGTTTTTGATTGCTGGAAAGCCCAGAACTGGTCTACTCAGCCCATGCTAAGTAGAGAGGAAATATTCCTGAGAATTCTTTTATGTCCTCTTTCTTCTGTTACCGTTAAGGACTTTTCCCAAGTCTTCTCTTGTATGGATCTGACAGTCTTCACTTTGTGTTCTAAGCTGCGTTGCTATGGAACACCGTTAAAGACAATCCAAATTATAGGAGGTTTTGAGGGACAAACTACGAAATGTGATTTTCTTATTGCTGTATTCCACCAAAATGTCTCTGTAAGTAGTATTTAATGCCATGTATATATTAATCTATGACAGTATTTAATGCTTAATTCCAGGTAGGATTTCTTTTAGCTAAGATAAATGGCGAAAACGTCTTATCAGCTGTGGAATGAAATCCCTTTAATCTGTGTAGACAGACTTCAGCATCTGGCACAAGAGGCAGTCGGCCAGTTTCTGCAGGGTATGGATACAACATAATCAAACATAACTAGTGAGTTTCTGTAAACTGGCTACGAAAATGCCTTCCCAGTGGATGTAACCCCTGTTCAGTGAACATTGTAGTCTGGCAGTCCCAGGCTTTCCAGCCATCTCAGGGTTATGTGTCATGTGTGGTGTTTTACGCTCCAGATGACTTGAATTTATGACACTGTGGTGAACTTGGTGTCTCTGAGCTTTGTCAATAGAATCATAGAATAGTTAGGGTTGGAAAGGGCCTTAAGATCATGGTGGGATGGCTCCTATGAGTGGTGTGTTGGAATGGAAGGTTACAAGCTCTTTAGGAAAGACAGGCATGGTAGGTGGAGAAGGGGAGTTGCTATTTATGTTAGGGATAGACTGGAGAGTACGGAACTCTGTCTGGGGAGAGGTGCGCAGTCGACAGAGACTTTGTGGGTCAGGGTCAAAGGGAGAACAGCGATGAGAGACATTACTGTGGGGATCTGTTACAGACCGCCTGACCAAGGGGACTCTGTGGATGAAGCACTCTATAGAAAGATAGGAACAGCCTCATGCCCTCAGGCCCTTGTTCTCATGGGGGACTTCAACCACCCTGATACCTGTTGGAGGGATGGCACAGCCTGGCACAGCAATCCAGGAGGTTCCTTGATTGTGTGGAAGACAACTTCCTTCTGCAA
>JANRGW010009713.1:1141-11874 GCA_024733675.1 Psilopsiagon aymara
CCACCAGTGACCACTGAGGTGAGCTAAACCAAATCTTATATATAGTTCATTGTATGAGTAACCGTAATAATAAATATATGGACATGGAAATAAATGAATTATATGCATTGTAGTGTATCTGAAAAGGAAATGCTGCTTTTATCCTGCTCTTTGAACTTGCTAAGAATCCTGAGAGCTCATTTTATTCTCTAAAATGGGGCCTCAAACATAAGGGAGAGAGGCATAAAAAAGCTATCCCATGGATTCTCTACTTTTGTTCTCTATATTGATTTTTTTCTTGCTAGGATATTGCATTGATGCAGCTTGCAAGTGAACTAAAAAATAATTTTCACTTGGAAAAAAAAAGAACAGCAAACGTTTCTTTAAAAAATACCTACTTCATACCAGGAATCTGTCAGAAAAGCACACCACCTAGAACAAGGTTTCTTTCACAGACGTGCAACCAGCAGTTTAATTCAATTGTAAACTTCCAAAATACATTAATATAAACTTTGCCTTGGGCTCATAAACTCATAGCTGTGAATAATTATTCTAATAGCTAAAACTTAAAAATGCTTTAGATGCCATTCAAAGCTTCCAACATTGTTAAATCGTTGGAAATAAGTAAAAGGATGCTACAAAGAAGTGGGTTTGCCTTTGAATATAGAATAAATAAACATTGAAGTGGTGCAAATGAAAGCCTAAGAGTTTCTACTATCTATGGTGAAATAAAGGATAATACTGACATAGAAGCAAAAATTCCACTGAATAGAGTATCACAACTTTATAGGTTAATTGCAGAGTGTTGTCCTGAGAAATCTGATAAAATCAGAAGTTTACAATACTGCAGTATAACTGGAAGTTTTCCACACATCTGATGCAGCCTACAGAAGGTTTTTTGTTGATTTTGCTGGTTCTGCTCTCAAAGTATAAGGTCTTTGAAACAACACATCACTGTTATGTATTTATTAAGTGTACTGGAAGCAAATGATGCAGGTAACCTAGACCTGTCTCTTCAAACTCTGCATTTCTGAAGCTGAATGTCATGAAATCATGTCTTATGCTCCAGCCTACAAATGATACATCAAAGTAGTCCTTCTCAATTCTGTGTAGCTATCTTGACTTCCTTGAGGAATGAGGAAATGGAAAAGATAAAAATACAACATTTGAGCAACTAGAGACATGCTATATTTCTGATGGACATAAGTTATTGATTTTCTCAGCTCTACCTCTTCACTTCCTTTTCCTATGTACATGTACCAGATTACACACACCCTGAGTGCACCTACAGATGTCACCTGGACACTTTCTAATGTATGGCAACAACAACTGAGAGCAGCATGAGTTTTATTTCACTGGCTTTCCAGCAGCACAGCTTTGTTTATTCTAGCCTTGAAGCAAAAAATACCTGTGTAGCAAAAAGTCTCTAATCTATCTACCCAGAGCACTCATCTCCTAGATTGCAACAGCAGAGAATTCCTAATCATATCCCAGTCTGTATAGGTAATTTCTTATGCTGCATGTGTGCATTTATGTATTCAGTTAGGTGTTATTAGCATTTTAGACACAAAATGCTTATTTTTGCACCTCAAACGATATAAAATTTGGAGAATCATATATCTCTCATAAAATTTTCTTCTATGCAGTAATTTATTATTTTTTAAATGTAATGTTATTTTCAAACCAAACATTTCGGTGTTTCTGTATTTTGTGAAGAACACTGTGTTTAATATAATTTTTTTAAGATTCTCAATGGAGCTATAGTTCTGGAAAGAGCTAGTCATCCTGTAGGCAGTCACTTTGAATCCTTGTCTACACAGCTTCTTTGAATCCTTGTCTACACAGCTTCTTAATCCCAATTGCAATATTTTTGCTATGCCTGTCTTTCTTCATGTTGGAACAGATTGCCAATCATAAAATATATCTGTGCAGGTGACAAATTTTCCATAGAAATCAAGCTGATACTACTGAATGTGTCTCACTTGTGACCTAAATCTAGACATAACTCGCCTCTAGCCTGAAAAATTTCTGCATTAACCACCTAACCACCTTCTGCTTCCGGCAAGCTTATGAATGATTCACTGGTTTTCATGGCTTGACTTCAACACACTATTTTGGTACCTGGAGGCACAGCTTTAAAGTGTGTGCAAGTGAAACACACTCACAAAAACTTTTGCTCATTAATGTGATTTGTTTGCTGTGTTGTTTCCATATGGCTTTTTTCCATAATCTGGTAATTTTCAATTGCCATCCATTGAAGAAATATATGTGGGCTCTTCAAGCACTAACTATTTATAAATAAATAATTTCCCTAAAAAAAAAAAAAAAAAAAGAGTGGAGGAAAAAAAAAAAATAGTCCAGATATTAAATTTAACCTGGTCCATATAACTCTGATTAAATCTTTTCTGTACACAGTAATATGGAAATACTTGGATCACTTTATTAGCTATGCAGCACAGAATATAATTTAGCATTCTATTCATCCAGCTAGACACAGCATTATAAACCGAAATTTCCTTGCTACTGCAAATCAGATACATGGTACAGAAAAGAACATCTGGTGTTGAAATGTAACTGCATTTCAAATGTACTCTTTTGGAAATAATCAGGTGCTTTCATAAATCAGAGTGCACTGTGCACTTTCAGTTGATAATGCCCACAGACCTGTGTCTTCTCTCAGCCGTATCATTGTGCCCTTGCTCAGTGTTGTGCTAAAAAGGAAACAAGTAATGCAAAATAAAAACAAGTAATTATGCTGAATGTTATTTAAAAGTAGCAGGAGCAGCACATGAAACCACAAAATTTCCTTCTTTCATTTGTTTCAAACTCAATTAAGCAGATAAGCTGGGCGGTTTGGCGGACACATTAGAGGGAAGAATGCCATCCAGAGGGACCTTGACATGCTTGTGAGGTGGGCTGATGCCAACCTGATGAAGTTTAACCATGACAAGCGCAAGGTCCTACACCTGAGTCGGGACAATCCTAGGCACAGCTACAGGCTGAGCAGAGAAGAGATTCAGAGCAGCCCTGGGGAGAAGGACTTGGGGGTGTTGGTCGATGGAAAAATGAACATGAGCTGACAGTGTGTGCTCACAGCCCAGAAAGCCAGCCGCATCCTAGGCTGCATCAAAAGAAGAGTGACCAGCAGGTCGAGGGAAGTGATCCTGACCCTCTACTCTGCTCTCACGAGATCTCACTTGGAGTACTGTGTGGAGCTCTGGTGTCCTCAACATAAAAAGGACATGCAACTGTTGGAACAAGTCCAAAGGAGGGCCACGAGGATGATCATGGGACTGGAGCACCTCCCGTATGAAGATAGGATGAGAAAGTTGTTTTGTGATTACATAGCCCAGAAAATTAGGGCGCATTTCATTGCCTAAAAAAATGGATGTGCAACACATCCATAGAAGATTTATTGTTATAAAAAAATTGAACAAGTACCTCAAAATTCCACATTAATTACCAAAATTTTATGGTGTTCCTGTTAGCGTGAAAATTCTGCTGTTTAATACTAAGTTATTTAAAATACTTCATAGAATCATCGAATCTACTAGGTTGGAAAAGACCTTTAGGATCAAATGCAACCATTACCGCAGAACTGTCAAGTCCACCACTAAACCTTGTCACACCTACACATTTTTTGCACCTTTCTAGAGACAGTAATTCCAACACTTCCCTGGGCAGCCTGTTCTAATACGTGATCATGCTCTCAGTGAGGAAATTTTTTCTAATATCCAATCTAAATCTTCCCTGGCGTAGCTTAAGGCTGTTACCTCTTGTACTATCACTTGTCACATGGGAGAAGAGACCAGCCACCTCCTCGCCCCACCCTCCTTTCAGGTAGTTGTAGAGAGTGATAAGGTCCCCCCTGAACCTTCTCTTCTCCAAAATAAACAATACCAGTTACCTCCGCCATTCTTCCTAGGACTTGTGCTCCAGACCCTTCAGCAGCTTTGTTTCCCTTTTCTGGACCCACCCCAGCAATTCAATATCTCTCTTGTAGTAAAGGGTTCAGATCTGAACACCGTATTCAAGGTGTGGCCTCATCACTGCTATGTACCAGGGGATGATCACTGCCTTAACCCTTCTGGCCACACTATGTCTGGTACTAGCCAGGATCCCATTGGCCTTCTTGGCTGCCTGGACACACTGCTGATCATATTCAGCTGCCTGTCAGCAATTGACAGTATTTAACACTGACCACATGCCTGACTCTGGGTTTGTTTCGTATTAAAGACTATTTCCCCACTTTTATTTTCAGACCAGTGTACAGAGACCAATTTTTCTCTTAGTATCTACCATTATTGCTTTAGAAAATCACTCCAAAAAGAATTTTTTTGTTCAGATTCTCAAAGTCAAAATCTCACCATGTCAGCTTGAGCTTTAAGGTCTTACCCAACTTTAGGGAAGTTAGCAACACCAGTTTCAAAATGGAGACTTCAATGGGTAGTATCCATCTTAAACTTCAAGAGTAGATCAACTGTTTCAACAAATATGAAGAAACTTTGGAAACTATTTTCAGAAGTATTAAAAAGTATTGTGTAGCTCATTCAGTATCAAACAATACAGAATGTCTTGGTCCCAGCTCATCCCACAATACTAATTCTGACAGATGTCAGTGGTCTAATGCCTGCCACTCACATGACAGCTGCAGTTTACTTTGGTCTTTGCCAGGAATACTCTTCACTTTAGTCAAGAGAAAAGGAATGGTACCCTGCAGTATTTGTGCAGAGACTAGAAAGAAAAGGAATAGAAATTTTTAATTTGTTTCCATTACTTTCCTAGCCAATTAACCTTAGAAATGGAGTCCTTTTCTTACTGCAGAATAACTGTATTTGTATATTGTTGTAATACATTGGTTGTTTCCTACAATTCTCCAATGAATAAATTGTTACAAATGCTGTTGTCAGGCCATTCACATTTTCTCAGTATGCAGCAGGTTTTACATACACAGAATGTTTAATTAATTTTCTGATTAATGTTCTTTTTTTATTATGCTACTGCCATTTGGCAGCTGTTTTGACAAAACTGCCTTCCTCATTACAGAATTTCTACTTGTGAAAGGAAGTCAGCAACAGCAAATGGGCTTATTGAATTATACAGCTCACCAATTATATAGTATAAAATTATTCATCCTGATATAATTTTATCAGGAAAAATCATTTATCTTTAGTAACTGTGTTAAATTAGATATTATTTTGCTGGATGGGTATAATTCTGCAAGTGTCTGTACTTAGAGAACTGTTTCTAATTTGCTTGAACACTAAGTTATTGCCTATTTTCTGATTTCACTTTGTTACCAAAAAGGTTAGTTTCTGACTAATCACTCCACTGAGCGCAATTCATTCAAAACTTGAAAAGCAACACTTAGCCATTTTAGAGCAAAATGGCAGCTTGATATATGTCATTGACAATACCATTTTCAAAGATCTGTTAAAAAGGCATTTCAAGCTGTCTACAAATCAATTAATTAAAAATCAGTCTTGCAACTTCAGCTTTATTTTGTTATGTGCTTTGCATGTATTTTGGCACTATTGCAGCAATGTTGCAACCAACATTGGCAGTACAATTTTAAGTAACATTTTATTCAACAAACAAAATTAACCTCACTTCCAGTATATATGCATCTTGGCATCAGCCTACATAAACTTTCTTACTAAAAGTCAATGCTTGATGAATCTGAAAGTAAATGCCGTATCAAAAAAATAGTTGTTACAGATTGCTGTGGACTACAGTAAACAGTTGGGTAAAAATAAATCCTTATTATTTCCTAGCTTGAAAAATATTATAATTTGCCTTATGATACAGGGCCACTTTTTCAGTGTAAGGCAACCCTGAAATTCTTGCTGAACAGTGCAGCTACTGCATATTTGGGTTACACTCATATGTCTCTAAGTCATCTCAAGGTGTTCTCCAAATATTTCACCAGGAGAAAAATTTCTCAAACCATATGTTAGTTCTTTATCTCCTCTGTCCAGCTGTATAAACAATGGTATACTGACTGCACCAGTGTGCATGGACATAAGATTGACACCTCTTCCTTTTATCTCATTAGAGTTTTACTGCACTTTCATTTCCTCTGTGACTTCACAATCTACAGTTTTTTAATGTCATGTCAATTCTTCTCTGCTGTCATCTAAGTGCAGTCTGTGCATTGACATTATCATACTGTGTATGAGGATAGGCACTCTGCTACTTGTCAGACCTTACTGATCACTCTTCAACAGAAATGGCAGAAGAATCAGACATCCTGTACTACACCATGAAGTCATGTTTACCTGGAAGCTAGCCCTATAACCATTGCCCTTTGGGTTCACTTGTGTTTCATCAAAAGTATGTCAAGAGGAGCTGGAAATACCCGGGATGATAATGCCATGATTCCACAGTGACTGTTTCATGCCTGGACTTTGGTTCAGCTGATGACAGTGCCAGCAGCATCTTAGATACCCTTCATAGACATCAGCACAGTTGGGTTGCTGGAGCCTAGAGGTAATAAGATAATTGTACTCTTGATAGCTGTAGGTTTGTATAGAGTACCTACTGTCGGATCAGACTATCTTCCATATTGGGATGATCACTAATGATCTGCTAATTGAAAGATACTCCTGTCTTCAAGATCTTGCATTGTCACTGGCACTAAGGAGACAGTCACTTGTTTCTGCTCTCTGATGCCACTCCAGTGGGTCACTATGCTTTTGAAGCTGCCCTACAGGTCTGCTGCAATGTAGATCAGAACATCCACCATAGCTCCCACTGTGAGTAGTTGAGGCCTGCAAGTCCATGCACCATCTGGTTTTCCACCCATTGCAATAAAAGTGTTTTTTTATTTGTTTTCTCTTCTGAATGTCGACACACAGTATGCTCAGTTTTACCAGAGGCACATTTGAGTCACATATTTTAGTTCAGTGTTGCCCCAAAGAGATGACATTTATTAAAATTAACAAGAATAATTCATTAATCCATGGCCTCAAATACCGTGTAAGCAGTTTATACAGGTTACCATCATCAGTACCATTTGTGGTCTCAGAACTTGGAAGCCATCTTCGAGGACAAGCAGTCACAACTCTCTTTCTGGGGATATATCAGCATTTATATTGCTGTCAGCAACTGTTTTTCTGTGATTTGCACAGCCTTGTAGCCCACATTTGTTTGCTGCATGCTCATCCACTGGACTCTCAGAGAGGTTTAAGCCCCTTAGTGTTGTCAGAGGCTGTCTCAATAGCAAGCTGGAGAAGGAACAGCTGCTCATCTCAATACCTAAGTAAGCTGGGTGCAGGGTCCATCCACCTGAGTAGCCGTAGAAGGTCAAACTACGGTCATGTGAAGGATTTTTAAGGTCATGTGCAGGATATTTTAGGTCATGAGAAGAGTGCATTTTTAGATTCCACTACAGGAAATAGCCAGATTTCTGTATAATTGTGGTTATGTTTTACTTTCTGAAATATGTTGTGTATTTTAGCATGAGACACATTTATTTGACTAATTTAGAAAGATATCTTCCTGCTAACTTCCCATGGAAGTTGAAAATCACATATAAAAATTCTGCTTCTTGAAGCACATCAAACTCATAGCCGTCAGAGACAAATAATTTATTATTTATACCATAGAGATGCCTAACATTTTAAATCAAGTTCTGCTTTAAAAAATGGCTAGTTTAATGTTGCAGTTTATTACCATCATATTAAAGAAAGTTTTTAAAACAACTTTAATTATAAAAAATATAGAATCTAGGTTGTCAGTCTTGGGTATACACAAGGAGTTGGGTATACACAAGGAGTGATTTGTTTCTAGAAAGTAGCATTTTAAGCTATTGCATTCAGAAACTAAAATGTCTTCTTCTAGGTCACTGTAGTAAAAGCAGATACCTTTTCGCTACTGCTCTGTTATTTCTATGGCATTCTTCCTTGAACAGCTTCATATGCTTTGCTGCTTAAGCTATCAGTCAGTGGTAAGATAATAGATATGTATATGTTAACTTTGAAGAGCAGTTTTAATAGAAGAACTTCAAATATAGTTAGGTGACTACTTCATTGTTTCTTTTGTAAATTTCATCAATCAGTTTCTGCTTTGCCTTGAATGCAATTTCTTTCAGTTGTTTTCTCATCTTGTAGTTCCAGCTTCAAGGATTTCATCTTAACAACCTCATACAGGTCTACACCTTTGTTTCTCATAGCCTTGCTTGTTTCTTTGGAACAGAAGATTTCTTTCTGGAGAACAAAAGCACTGTTTTTGTTTCTCGTGATTTAGCCACTTTGCTTTTAAGGATATGAGAGAAAAAAACTTACAGACAGAGGTAACATTTAATTAGGCAACTAATATGCTTTGGAAAAAAAAATAAAATCCTTTCTTGTTCATTCCAAAACATTTGCTTTTTCTTTCCAAGTAAAATAATAAATTATTTAGAAATCTTATCAGATAGGTATGAATTAAAGAGACCCTTTAACAGTATTTTGGTTTTCTTGACATCCGCTTTGAGCCAGTTGAGTAACTGAAATTTCCTGGGTAACTTCCACTTCATTGTGATTCTATGACCATATTCACACCATAAAGTACAAGACCTTGAATAAAGAGTCATAACCACAAGAATTCCTGGCAGATTTTTATTTTTTTTATTTTTTTGTTAATCCTAAATCAAAATCAGGATCTTCCTTTTTTTATATTTTGTATTTTCCACACAATACTGAAGTTTGACAGAAAGTTCATTTTCATCAAATAAATTCATAAATGTATCTGGCTGTAACCTTCACTCATTAAACAAGTTGCACCAATGATAAACCTGTTAGTGAAAATTCCACCACTCAGTGCAACAGACACAGTCTTTCTGCGGTGCTTCCGTAAGAAATCCCCACAACAGAGTCAATGACAAGACAAAGCTAAATATCTTATTTTGCCCTTTAGTGATTGAATAAAATTAAAGAGGCAAGCTTCCTAAAATTTCAGCAGAAAGGTTGAATAAATTTGAAGCAGAAAGGTTGATGAAATTTTATTTTTCCTGTCTGCAATATAAGTCATTGCTACTAGAATGTCCTAAAATATATCTATAGAAGGGTAAATGAAGAATTATGAATAGTATTTTAGTGTGATCTTAATTATAATAGAATTTTCTTAAGTCACCTTTTACCTGAGGGTGGCCTGTTACCTATAATGTTTAATTTATTTAAAAGATATAATCTACTCTAGGCTCGCCGTACTGTCTGGAATATGAAAAATTAATTGCACCTTAGTCATGTTGGCAATTTCACCTTTTCTTCAGCTATTTTTTTTTTTCTGTCTATGTGTATTTAGTCTTATGTAGGGTCTGGATATGAAAGTAAAAGAACATTAATTCAGAAACTTCAAACAAGAGCTAGCATCTAGTGACAATAAATAAACATTATTTTATTAACATATAACATATATATGTATGTATAAATTATATATTATTTTATTTTATTATGCACTTTATTTTTTATTTTAGTAAAATAAATAATTATCTTATTTTTATTATTATTTTTAATTATTATATTTTTTATTTTTGAATAAAAAAATATTAAGTATAAAATAATCAATGGTAATTTCAAATATTAAGCTAGATATTGTATTTACAAAGTTTTTTTATTATATAAATTATTTATTTTATTATAGATATATAGATATCATTAAAATTATATGTTTTATATATAGATAATACGTATAATGTATAACATATATATGTTTATTAACATATGACATATATATAATGTAACATTATATTAACATATATAAAAAAGAAAAAAAACAATTGTTTCTAAGGGACTTTATGTAGAACTCCTTACAAGAGACAGATAACTACAGAATATAGATTGATTCCAGCCCCTTGAAATATAGTCTTGAGCTTCTTTTTGAAGACATAAATCCACAGTAGCCCATTTTCTTCAGAGGTGAGCTAAAAAAAAATGAAAAAATATAATTTAAATCTTGGCTAAACAGCTTATATCTCTAAAAGTAATGCTGTTGATCACACACTGCTTAGCTGTCCAAGCCCTCTTTTCACACAGAAATGCATTATGATTTTTTTCAACACTTTTGTGACACTTTTAGTTGGAGAAATGAAGTAGCTTTAATAAGTTTGCACCATGATGTAGGAAGGTATAGCTTAATTTGTTCCATAAATCAGCTGTGGGTGAGTAGCATTTTTTTTTTTTTTTCTTTCTGCAAACAGGTAGGTTAAGTCAGCAAATTCCTTGCTATTCAACCACATAAAAAAGCTGTTTACACCTCTGATTTCTGCTGCCCTCTATAATATTTGGGTTGGGTTTTAATATTACTGAGTATTAGGTGTGATTTCAAATTGTGGCGTAATTGTGCAGAAGAATGAAAAGTAGAAGATCTGGAAGCTTCCTGAATTTCATTAGCTGACAATAAAATTAAGTTTGCAGATCTCTCAGTCACTTTTCCAGGTACACCCTTCTTGCTACTAATACCTATTAACATTGCCCTACCTGCACAGAGCAACACTGAAGTTAGACAGAGTCTAAAGGAATATCTCAATTTTTTTAACAACTAGACCAAAACAGAAGACACTTCAAACTTAGCAAGCTGATCCAACTATGCATTACTGAACACAAATGATAGCTAATTTTCCTGGGTTCAGGAGTAGCAGTCATTTTTCTCCTTAGTAGCTGGTGCAGTGCCGTGGTTTTGACTTTTGGCCTGGGGACAGCACTGATAACACCAATGTTTTCAGTTATGGCTTAGTGATGTTTGGTCTGGCCAAGGACTTTTGGAGCCTCATG
>JANRGW010009714.1:0-30169 GCA_024733675.1 Psilopsiagon aymara
AGGGGCTTGGAGCAACTGCTCTATGGAAGGTGTCCCTGCCTGTGGCAGGGGTTGGAGCTGGAGGAGCTTTAAGGTCCCTTCCAACCCAAACCAGTCTGGGATCCTATCTCACTCCAAACAATGCACAGCCTCCTTCCCTCCATCCTAACCTCTGATCCACACTGAATGCAAGCACCAATGGCTCCACTGAGTCTCACTGACCAACTCGTCCTTTCACTGCATTTTTGCACCCAAAGTTTCCCCTTTCCTTTAATGGTCTGCTATCAGACGGGCCACTCTTGTCTGCTCCAACCTGCCAAGGAGTCCAAGGATCTCTGGCCTATCCCCAGAAAGCCTCCCTTGAGGGGATGCCTACTATAGTACCTCCATTCAAATCCCTCCAAGAGCCCTGGCTCTGCCATAGTACTGAAGAGAAACCTGGTAGTGGCCACTCCAAACAAAGAGTTTTTGTTGTGAACAGCAAACTGACTCTGAAGCCAAACCTGGTAACAGAGGCTTGGTTGGGGCACTTACGATTGTAGTCATACCACCTTCTGAAATAAAAATGGCATCGTGACAAATTCTGTCCGTGACTGTATTTTTATGCAAATAAAAAATGATATTGATCTGCTTAACGTCAATTCTTACCATATCAGTTTATATTTGCATCAGTTTTATTAATTTGCTTTGAATTCCTAGAATCTTCACAACAAAGTCCTCAATGACTTTTTTGCTACAGAAATAACTAGCACTCAGTTCTGCTGGTGCAAGTACAAAGCCACAGACACCACTGTCCAGAGGAGTTTTCCAGTGCCACAGAGCTCTCCACCATCACAGGAGGTCTGGATACAGTCATTACTCTTGTCGATCATTAGGACCCAGAGATCAATAACCAGCTTTATCATTCCACTCTTTGATGAGCTGAGATATTGTGGCCCCTGGAAATAATGGCAACCAGATTCTGTGTCTGCCTGTAGTTATTATAGGGTTACACTGCACAAACCAAAGCTCACTGGGAAGGTTCACTGACTTCAGAGCCTGTGTCAACATACACCAGGGAGAGAATCTGACTCTTTCTTTGCCTGATGGTAAGACAAAAGCACAGAGCTTCTGCTGCTGAGCTTGTGGCACTGATTTGCACGCCCTGACTCCGCTGATAGTTGCAGTTGGCCAAATGAACTGAATTCATATCTAAACACACCCCCACAGCCCCCCAATTTGTTACATTAATCAGAGAAAAAAGTGACAAGTCATCAGACATACCTCTGTCTAAACAGTGACCGGCACAGAACCCCACGCGTTTAACTCAACAGTGCACAGATACTGCTTTGCAACTTCAGATGTTTTCTGAAGCAGTATCTACCAGTGTAAACCCACCTTGCACATTAGCAATCAGTCAGAGAATCCTCTTAAGCTCTGAGATGCTTGTGGGTTGTCTTTTTCCTCCCATAAATGGCACTTCAGCTGCTGGGATGCAACTATAACAAGCTATCTCCTGTCCCTCTTGACCTGAGAGCAAGTCTGAAATTGGAAATGTTATCACCGAAACCACAAGCAACCTGAAGCTTTGCCAGATCCATTGCTGCTGTAGCATGTTCCATTTCCTCATAGTTACTAGAGCAAGATAATGTGTGATACCTACTTACTGCTAAGTATTATGGAATAGATATACTAGGAAAGTTAAGTTCTTGTATGTTTTCAAATAATTACTGAATTCAAGCAAAGAAATGCACAATCTTTCTGGTACTTCATTAAAACAGAATACCTTTTTTCTCTGCAAACACAGCACCTGTATTTCAGCAGAAACAACACTTGTTAAAAAAAGATGCTTATTTATAGAGCTAATTTAGGCAGATAATTATCATTTTTCACACAGAATTCATATTCTACAAAGATACCCAGTTCAAAAGTTCATCACAGCTAGAAAGAGGCACGGTTTATTTACTCTGCAGGTCCCTTCCTACCCAAACTATTCTAGGACTCTCTGATTTCCAGTTTTCTCACAGAGTGCTAAAATCACTGGAAACTACCACCGCTCAGCCCCTTCCTCTCGGATCCTGCAGTACTTAAAAGGAAGGGGAAAAGCAAGACTTTTTGGTCCCATGGTTCAAAATAACACTCCCTATACCCCTTTATCTTTAAGGTTAAATCAAGTTATAACAGCTACAAAGAAATCATAGAATATCAAATCTGGTTTTCAGCTTTTAAATACCTGGAACCAAAACTAAACTGTAAGGTGCATTCATCGAAGAGTTAAAACGTGCCTAGCTCCCATCACTGCAATTCTGATTATATTTAGAGTGCACTTTTTGTCATGTACAAAACCAAATTAAAACAACAGTTACTGATTTACAGCTATTTATAATTCACACTGTAGTAAAAACATAAAAGTATCATTTTTAACCATCTTAGCTTACCAATGCATTACAATGATCCAAAAGATTACACTGAGAGCAAAAGAATTAAAAGGCAATACCACACTTGCGTGAAAAGTTAACACAGACATCTGCACATACTAAGTGCTGTTATATTTAAGCGGCCTTCATTAGAAGAGCCAAATCTTCTTGCTACAGAGTACAACCCTTGCTCATGTGTCTGCTCAGAGCAGCATGATTAACTTGACCAGGCTTGGTAACAGAGCAGCACTCTTCAGCCCAAAGAGTGAGATTTGATATAATTACTCTCCGAGAAGAGGGCTACAGGCAAGCCTCAGAGTTGACTTTCCCAGACACTCACACGCAGTTGTGTCTTGCCATTTGATTAGTCTGATCTGGCCTGAAAACATTATCACATCAGCTCTGTAAAAGAACGTGTGGCCGAAAGCCAAAGTGGCAGCGACTCAAAACAAACCCAACCTACCACTGTAAAAGATTCAGGATCAAAAATGAAAGATACAATCAGTGTTTGAATGGTTCTTAAAGTCACTGAGCGTTGCCTTGTACTGATTTCCAACAGGGATCAGCAGCACTGAGAAGACACTGAACTGCCTCTGGGTCCCACCAGCTGTACAAGAGCTTATTACAATTGCATCCAAGGAACAATTTCCTCATGCTGCAAGTCAAGTTGTATTTAAACACCTCAAAGCCTGACAACAAGGAAACTACAGGGAACCAAGCAGGACCACAAATCTCATGGGCTTTGTGCTGGAGGGCAGTTGCTCAGCCCTGAAAGCCCAGGCTGGACTCTGCGGGAATACAAAGAGCTTCTCATTTCCCCCATGCATCCTTAATTCCTGGGAGAATGCTGTTGGAACTTTAAATGATTGAAGCCAAATGCAAGGTATTAAACAAAAAGAAAACTTAAGTTTCAAATACTTAGTTTTCTGTCTTGGTTCATACTTTGTTTCACAGGTACCAGCAGATACAGCGGAGGATGGTTATCTTGTACTTGGTCCACTAACAGATGACACGAACCTATAGCGCCACATCTCACCCAGGATGCATTACCTCTTGAAGCTCCCAGGATCCTCAGATTTTCCTCCATCTGCTGACTGCAATCACCTCTGAAGATGTGGCTCTTCAAGCACTCATCCGAAACACTTAACAACCCCAATTTCAAATCCCTGGCTCTTGTTTTTTCACTCTCTGCTTGCTCCTCACCATGAAGCTTTGCGCAGTGTATTTTGGAGGTAATGAGGCAGTGGTGTTACAGACCTTCTCCCACAGCCTGAGCATTAGACTGAAAGCTGAACAGTAAGTGAATGTGGTGGTAAATAGAGCAAGGAAGGCGTGTGTGTGTGGATGGCGGAATCAAAGCTCCCTATGCTCAAGAATCAGCCTGGTTTTGGTTCCTTTTTGCAGATGTTCAGGTTCCACCACAGACTGTATGTCTAAACCAAACTCTGATCTCTATTCCCAGCTCCCTATAAGCTCTTTTCTCAGTCAGAAGCTGCCTTCACGTTACACTACTCACCAGTCTGTGACTCATTTTTGAACTGCCACCTTTTCAACCCATGCAAATAGTAACTTGCACACCCTGGCTCCTCTCTGCATACAGGTACAGGTCTTGCCTGGAGTCTAATCAATCCCAGTAACTTAGGATCCATTTCTCTATGCCTTGAATAGATGCAGCCATCACTTTTGGCTCTCAATCTCTAGCCAAGGACTGGTACAAGCAACAAGAAAAACTGAGCAGCACTTTGGCCCAGCCTCTGTGCATCCCTCCACTGATGAACATGCACTCCTCGCATCGCAACAAGGGACTTTTACCTTTTCTCTAGTTTATTTTCAAAGTAGTCTCGCTTTGCTTTCTCTCACATGGTCACTACCACTTCAGAGGAGCTGTCAGAATCACATGGAATCACATTACTGCTTTTAAATGCTTCCTTGAAAATTCCACTTGCTACCACACCTAAGAAAAACTCAACACAGGTAAGCTTGTAATGTGCTCTTTTTAGCAGTTTTTATGCCAACCTCAGCACAGCAGCATCTCCTTGTGCTTCCCTGTGCGTGGAATGCAATCCCCCTATTTCAGAAACGGGTTTTGTCTCTGGTAAAACAATGGCAAATACAACGCTGTCCTAACCACGCTAATAATAAAAACCCAAATGATGTGAATTGTTACTATAGTCAGGCTGGTCCTTTTGTCTCTAGCTCATCTACCCACCCCCCTGTAATACTACTCCAAAAATGGCAGAAAATATCTTTCTGACTAGCTAAAATAAATGTGCTCATCAGCCCTGCTACGTTTGCCTCCAAGGTAAGTTTGAAGATCCTCCAGAAACAACACATAAAGCCAGGACTGACTGAAGTCCTACAGAGCAGGGCACAAAATCTCAGGTAAGTTTCATTCTGCTTTTACTTTCAGATCCCCATTTTGGTAGGATAACCCCCGGAGATATCTATTCATATGCAATGTGAGGTCTCCTTGTCCTTCCCTGTGCCAAAAATAATGCATTCCCATCTGTTCACAACTAACAGACATGAACTGCTTCCACAATGATCCCATGTAAAGAGCTGAGAAACTCACGCCAGTCACTGCCCAACACAAACACACGCCGAGACAAAACCAGTGAAAACACAACAATGCCATCTCCTCAGCCATGCGTGTCCATCCCCCCCTCTTGTCACAGGCAGAAAGATGAGCATTAATAAGAACGCTGCTTCCCAAGAGCTTTGCTGAAATGAACAAGGAATAAATCTGTCTCTTTCTGCTTTATTATTTATAACACCCCAAATCTCTCTCATAACCAGCCAGTGCAAAAGCAGTGACAAGAAGTGAATATGAATGGAAAGCTTCGTAAACATACAAGAAATAATGCCAAAAAATCACAACAAATTTCTTAGAAATGAGAACTCAGAACTTCAAAGTCAAGTCAACCGAAAAGCAACCTGTCAGGGCAGTAACAAAGGAAGCTGGTGCCATGTGCAAGCCAATTACTCCATCTGCAAATCCTGTAGATGAGCAGAGCTGGTGATAAAAAGAATCACATCCAGCAATGAAGGCCCTCCCTGCTAGTCAAAGGAAGGAAACACATCCTTCCAAAGACAATACAAGCAAATGAGGGAAGAAAGCTAAGGGAACAGAACAAAAAGAACATCTCAAAATACTTCTTACAGCCTATCTCCTGATTTTACGTGTGCAGTTAAGAGCTACCAGAACTGCAGTCACTATTACTGCATGGTCATCATCAGCCCAAAATGCTTCTTGAAGTTATTTAGCTCAGAGGAAGGAAAAGAAGATCAAGGACACATACGGTTGAGCTGCTGACATCGAAATGCTGAAATAGGAGCAGTGGATAATGAGAATTTCTCTTGGTAAAAGCAGCAGTGCTGCAAGTGGAAATGGAAATAAAAAGAATTCTGCCTACACTTTGAACTACCTATTAATGCCTATACTGAACAATGGCAATTGTTTAGAATTGTGCACAAGCGTATGGTCCAGCATAGGCTTAAACATTTATTAATAATGTATATATTAATAGGATCTAAAAGTATACTGCGATTCTCATACATAATTATAGGAGTAACCAACAAGATTTCTGGTTCAGAATGCTGATGATCTACCCCACCCCAAATTCAATGAAGATGGAGTTAAAATGATTTGACACTATCCCAGAAACAAGAGGATGCTTTATAATACATATAAGGCTGTCAGGTGGCCTCTGCAGGTTTCCACTACAGACAGCCTGCAAGTTCCACTTCAAGGAGTTATGTGACATTCACTTGTGAAAAAACTTTAGAGACTTAGTGGTTTCTAAAGGTTTTGTACTGTTTCTTATGGCTCAGACAGCAGCTGACCAAGCAGTCTGGTTTTAGTGCTTCAGTCAGTGCTCCCATTCCAGACTGAAGGTCCAAATACACCCTCAAAATGGAAGATAAAGAGGATCACCTCTTTGGCTCTCACTAGTATCTCTGGGTCATATAGAAGACAGGTCGACAGAAGAGGCAGACAATCATAGAATCACAGAATAGTTTGGGTGGAAGGGACCTTAAAGCTCATTCAGTTCCAATCCTCTGCCATGGGCAGGGACACCTTCCACTAGAGCAGGGTGCTCCAAGCCCCATCCAGCCTGGCCTTGAACAGTGCCAGGGATGGGGCAGCCACAGCCTCTCTGGGCACCCTGTGCCAGGACCTCAGCACCCTCACAGGGAAGAGTTTCTTCCTCATATATATATATATCTCTAATCTCAATCTCTCCTCTGCCAGGTTAGAGCCATCCCCCCTTGTCCTAGCCCTTACAGTGCACTTACAAAAAGTTCCTCTCCAAGTTTTCCGTAGGCTCCTTTAGGCACTGGGAACTGTTCAATGTTTCCCCTGAGCCTCCTCTTCTCCAGGTTGAGCAAACCAAACTCAGCCTTGTCAAGAGTGCTTCAAGTGCTCTTGAAGAGTCCTTGCAATTTACTACATTGCTGATCATTATGTTTATGTCAGTGTTCAAAACAGCTTATTCAGGGGTCTGCCTTACTTTGGCTGCTGGGATTTGAAAGCTTTCCTTACTGTTTCCTACCCTGGAAAATCATTAGCAAACACCAACCAGTTCATGGATCAAAGATAGCTCTTGCTGTGTTTTTAAACCACCTTATGGAGAATTTTCACAGGGAAGACCAACTTTGTGCTTCTCAGGTGCCATCACATCTAATGAAGTGAGGCTCTTTTCCAGATTAAACTGATAAATTCATATCCCAGATGATGCAAGTCAAGTCACTACTGTTTACTTTCAGGCCTCTCAAGATTTTACCTTAATACAGTCATGCCTCTATCATGATTTGAGTTTAACAAGCGTGACTTGAGTAGGAAGCTCATATCTTTTGAGGAAGGCAATAGAGAGGAGATCTCCACTTAATCCTGCATATAGAGACACATAAATTAGTTCCTTTGCTCCATTAAAATGAAGCTTCAAAATACTGTGATTGCTTTTTTTTCCCCCTTCAATTATCCCTGCTGTTGCAAAACTACCAGCACATATGTCACTGCAATAGAAAGAATCAGTCTTGTAGGTAATAAGTTTTATTGAGTTCTTGGAACCATATCATCCGTCCAGCAGACTTTTTAATTTGCCACATGAATGGTTCAGTGTAACACCAGCTCTTGGTGTATTTGGGTAGGAGGGAGTTCATGCTGAGTGCTCTCCCGAGTCAAACAAAAGTATTCTCCAATGTGCACAGAGATTAGAGAATACTTCCCCCCTGTCCCTCTCAGCAGTATTTAGATCACTTTTTATCACTTTAGGAGCAGATGGCTAATTTATACATGACTATATTCATGCAAACTTTACCTGCATCTTGTTTGACCACACTGTAAATATTGGGGTGTGTGGAACATCTGCACTGGTTAGAGACCAATTACTGGGGAGTTCAAATCACAGTCCTGTAAAAACCGCACTCCACTTGAATGGAGAGTACTCAGGGCTGAGAGCCAAATCTTGTACTTAGTGAACTCGAAACGAAAAGGTAACTTATCAAGCAGCTAATCCCAGTCAATGTGAAAACAGAATGCATCCCAGAGCCCCCCAGAGTGTGACTGATATGAGTCCTTGCAAAAGCCTTCTTCAAGGCCAGGTTGGACGGGTCTTGGAGCAACCTGCTCTAGTGGAAGGTGTCCCTGCCCATGGTAGGGGATTGGAGCTGGATGAGCTTTAAGGTCCCTTCCAACACAAACCAGTCTGGGGTTCTATGTTTTTCCATTTTACCAGCTTGTAAGAATCAATATAGCATAAACTGGGACAAATTCCAGCCTAATGCACTGTGTGTCTCTCAGGACCAGAAGAGGTCGTGGGGTGAGACTGTAAAGCAGGCAATGGTACAAGGTGACAACAATTAGTGGCAGTCCTGACAAGCTGTGATCCCTTTGGAAGTGATAAATATCATTATTTGAATATACATCACGTATTATTCAGACTTGAGCAACATTTGAAATCCATGTCTGGGTTCAGCGGCGATTGGTTAGATTTACATAACCAACCCACCCTTCCCACCACCAGTAAAGACATCCACTTGAAATACCCAAAGTATTCACACAGTACCTGGTGTTCAAAACCCAGGTAGGAGCAGTTTTCTTTGCATGAGTAGATTCCTGATCCTTCCTCCCTCCATCCCCACCATCTTCAATTTCACCAAAGGTTCTCACTCTTTTGCTGTCTTAACATATTCTAAATGTTTAAGTTAATCTAGTATCTGTAACTCAGTATAAAACTCAGGAGGCAAAACACCCACTCGACTGGACACTCCTAATTTGATTTTAAATTTCTGTATTTTAATTATGTTCAGTGAGAAACATATTTAAACTCCATCAGTATAAAGCCACATTTAACTCTAATTAAGGACATAAGCACAAAATTCTATAACAATTGGCTAGAGGGATTTAACTGAAATTGATGTAACTTCTGCCTATGTATAAGCCTAGGGTAAGTAGAGTACCTGTGTGTTAAGTGGAATATTTATCTGGAAAAGGGGATACATTTAGGAGTATTAATCCTAAATAGATGACAGAACTGTAATTGGTTTTGTGGAAGAAGGGAAAAGGCAATTCATTTCAACTTACAATATACTTACAATATACACTGGGGTAAAAATATTGACAAAGCAGATGATTCTGCTCCGTATGCAGACCGCTAACTGGCATCCAGTTTCAAAATGCCAGTTTAAAAAACTGGCTAAAGTAAGAATAAAGAAATCAGCCATCCAAAGACATCATTGCACATAACTGGATCACAAGCAAATTACTGTTCTCTGGAGGAACAGCAGAAGAGTTAAGGGAAGCAGCCACCTACTTTTTAAGAACATGCATCAACGAACATGTCAGCATCCAGATGTGTATGTACTTCTCATCTGTGGTCAAGACCTGTGTGACCTCAGGAACTTAGTACAGAAGTCAGAAATCTGGACAATTCACTCATCCTGTGTTCAAGAGATGCACCAGCACAATACTTGTTGGTGCTTCCATATTATTCTACAATAACAGAACTCTGTGTTATTAACAGTTTGAAGGGTATCACCCCTCACTACTCTTCCAGCTACTGGTGAAGTAAATCTATAAAGGGAGGACAGCATCACCTTCAAACATCCCACACAGCTGCAGCTATCACAGACACAGTCGCTGCAGAGCCCTGGAAAACAAACCAGCCAGAATCCTCCTTCACTGTCTAGAGATGCTCCTACCAAGAGCTGGAGCCAGGCCCTGTGTGCACAGATCCCTCGGGGCTCTGCCCAGCCTCATCTTGCCCAAGTTGTGACATTAACAGTGCTTAAACTGCTACCTTTATGTGAGTAGAAGCAATTCAGGCCTCCAACTTTCATCCACACAAGGTTTTTAGACTTCCCCCAAGATGGACAGCAGTAGAAGCAGTAGTGGCTGGACTTCGCTAAGCACCTGATGCCTGCCACCACCAAAGGTCCACAAGCAAGTCCATCTCACATCCGTCTTCTCCCCCCAACGCTGCCTATAAAACACAGGCTTGTAAAAACAACCACCTGCCTGAATAAATTCAGTGATGAGATTTCTCTGCTCAGCAGGAACCAGGTACAATCAAGGAGCACATTATTGGTCCTCTCCCAACAGCAAGAAAACTGCATGCATCAGTGTTGGCATCGGACACACTGGCTTCCAGCACAACTCGGGCTTCCCTATTAGCAAGATCAGTATCTTGTGTGCACAGTCCTCACATGAACTGAATGTATCTCTCAGTTTTTGCTTGCAGGTTCCCCCCAAAGGAAGTACGTTACATACTTCTTTAGAAAACACACAGTGGTTTAGAAATAACTGTTCTAAAAGAACATTAGGTTTACAAAAATCACACATTCAAAGCAAACTGTCAAGCAAGATTTCCTGAACAACCTTAATTGAGCTCTCTTGTGCATTTACAGTATAACATAGGATTATATTTTCCTGGGCTATTTTCCTGCCCTACCATCTGAGCCTCATTTACAGAGCAGGGAGTATTTCTCTTCACCTTTTTAATTCTAGACCTGGTTATTTGGTCTTCAGCAAACATCATCCAATCTCTCCACTGAATGCAAAGCTGACAATTCCCTTGTGATATTTCATAGTATCAGACTTCTTTTAACAAAAAAATACATATCTAATAAATAAGAAAAGGCTTGAAAAACACATCAACTGTACAAGGAAAAGGTCAGACTGAAATGTCACGGTTTGGCAAATGTTAAAACACAGGGAAGCCTGTCGTATAAATCAGAAGTGTCAGACAAGTCCCCGCTATGAAAGCACCACCAACTATGTGTAATTTTTAAGAAATGATGACCTGTGAGGCTTGAGCTATTAATCATTCAAAGCAGAGACAAATCCAACTCTTCCTGCAGATGCCTCCTGGGTACCCCTTTCCTGACAGAGTTGGCTGTATCCTGCTGCCCACTGGAGATGCGAGGGACTCCCACTCTAACCCTCAAACCCAAAAGGTTCTCAGTGTCACACAACAGCCCAATCCCCAAACACACCTAACAACACATTGTTTCTGGGCAATGTGGTGTCAGCAGTTCCCACAGGCACTTGGGATTTGTTCTTCTCTCACTGCCTGGGTTGCAAATACATTTCTTTCTGTGCTCGCTCTTTTTTATTCCTAAGTCAGCAGTATGGTAATCCTTGGAGAGTTACCAAGCTGCTCTTCAGGGAAGTAGTTACAAACGCTAGCATTTGGCAAACAATATTCTTGCTATGGGTCTTTAAACAACAAAAAAACCTCAACCCCCCCAGCCCAAAACAACAAATATACCCAACTCAACTCGAAAGCAGATTTCTGTCATAAATTCTGAAGCATAACTACACTCTTGTGCAAACATAATCACATTACTGTGTATAAATTTGCAAGTATGTTTCATGCATTCTGCTTGAAGATGAGCCGTGAAAAGGAAGAGCATTTATTACTGCACCCTATTTCTCCCCTCTGCTTGGTTTTATGAACCACAGAGGAAGTTTTCTCACACAAAATCACCCCTATTTGTTTCTGCCTTCTTAAAATTAAACATTCAGGTCTTATCTCCCTCTGACCATGCAAGACCCAGCAAGCTTATGTTATCATGGGTAGCAAACAAAATCTGATTAACTGAAATGGAGGGGATTTCTTTTTAATAGTGTTTAAACCTATTAGATGGCAACAAGAAACTTCTGTTTCATTAAAAACACTTGAGAGAAAAAGCTTGTTGCTAAGTATTCAGCAATGCTGCTTTGTCAAGTAATGCACTGAATGCTTTTAATCCATAACCACAGATCACACCAAGAAACTCTCCCACAAAGAAAAGATGAACAAGCATCAGACCTGCTAGTTCAGGTGACACAAGGGAGGGAAAGCCACATCAAGGCAGACAACGAAAAGAAAAAGCATCCAAAATATTCCAGAGATTGATGAGTTTTTTTTCCTCTGAAAGCAGAACTAAACGAATTTCTGTTCTCTGATGTACCTCTCTTTACAAAATGTGTTTCAACTTTATCTGGTTTCAACAGAAGTGCTAATAGGCTGTGTACAGAGTGGAAGTGCACATGCAATTTAGATACAATTTAGAAGCTTAATTATCTTTGTGGTGAAGGTCTGTTACTAAATCACTTCACTGGAAAATTAATACTAATGAAACAGTTATTAGCATCCCTTGGACATATATGCCATCCTCAGCATGTTTCTGATAATAAAGTGGTCCTTAGCCCTATGCCCGCTAACTCAATAAATGCATATTAACTTACTTCAGAATCCACAGAACCAAAGACGAGCTGAAATCTTTGCCTCGCCCTTAAAGGCTGGAACATTCAACCTGATGTTCATTTCATACTCAATAAAAATGCAGACTAAGTTTTAAAGAAAAAAACCCAACCTATACAAAAGATGAACCAAAAAGCAAATTGATAGCAATAAATACAGGGCAGGAACACTTGAAAGCAACATTCAAACAAGATGATACAAGAAGAAATTCTCCAGGAAGCAAAACTAAGGACAGACATTCAAAAATACCTAAAGTGATGGTAATAACATAGAAAGTGCTCAAAAATAGTTTCCATTCCACTGCAGAAGATAACAAAATACTTCAATTTTAACACCCAAACCAAGGCTGTTAATCAGCAGTTATTAAATCCAGAATTTCTAAGGCAAGAAACCAGCACTTGAGAGTTTAAGAGACTGCTGCGGAGAGGCAATAAAAAATCCTGTTTATTTTCATTGAACTGTAGACTACCCACATCATTCCAAAAGAAAGCAAGTTTTATGTCATAATCTAAATACAATGAGTGCTTACTGACCTGTCAACATAACATCAGTTCTATCTAATTTAGATTCAACTTTAGTTTCAAAACAGCCAATGTAAGTTGATAAAAACAAGGCCTTGTCAAATTAACCACTTGTTTCCCTTAGCGTGCTATGAGCCGTACAGAAATAACAGGCTTTGTAGCTTGTCAAAGCAGATGGGAAGAGCGATTTGACTGGGAGCACCTACCTGGCAAACAAAACTGGGGTATTAGAAGGCTCATTCAGCCTAGCAGGCAACTCTACCACACTCCAGTGACTTCAGTTTGAAGGTAAGTTCAGACTGGAAGCGTAACATCATTTCTAGGAACTAATGAATCTCAGAACAGTGTGGCAGAGTCCAGTGCAGGTTCTGCAGCAATAAGCTGTTAAATGAGACTTGGACTTTTGATGGGATGAAAGGAAGAAGAAAAAAAGGAATTACCTGCCCATGAAGCAAAGAGCAAATCCCAGGCAATGACACAGATGGCAGCTCTGCTCTCACCTGTGCCCAAACCCATTTCAAAACATAAATGTTCATAAAGATTTATACTTCCACTTGTGCTTCCTCCGTTGGCTGTTCATGCCAACTCAGGGAAAGAACAGGCCCCCACACAGCCAGACAGACATGCATTTCAATGAGAAACAGATGCTAAAGTACCACTAGTGCTGCCAGACTATGGGTATTAACCTTCAAGAACAATCACTAAAGCAATAAGAAGAAAATAGTTATCTAGCTACCGCAAATTGATATTATGAAAACAAATCCTGAAGTTATTACACAATTTCACGTGCTTCACAAACAGTTAAGTACTGAGACCCAATGATGTAGCTATCAAAGCAGTCAGGAAACAATCACTGGAAAATAAACTAACCAACTGTTTAGGCCAGGCCCTGATTACACAAACAGTGTCTAGGCTCCTCAAGCAAAAGTCAGCATCTATCACATCAAAATGCCCAGGAAACATGAGTTGGAAAACAAATAGGTGAAAGCACATCTCCATGGCCACTGCACGCAGCAGTCCTGACTGCAGCACTCTATCAAACGTTATCAAGCAGAGCAGCACTGATACACCCTATGATGTTTAGAAAGGCAGAAGCGACAGAACTGGAATTACGCTAGGCTGGGCAGAAGACAAAGTCTCCACAGCAGAGCATAAACCATAAAACCAGCTGAGTGAAGCATGCTTAAAAAGCATTGCACCCTGAATTACATCTCTTAAGATACATACAGATCAATGCAAAAGGAGCAACACAGCAAAAGTGACATGCTGAGGGAGAGCAGGACGAGACCTTTTGGGGAAAACAAATGGAAGATGCTGTGAATGTAAAGAAAATATTTGATTGCCAACATTTGATTGTAATTCAAGAGATAATGCAATTAATTTGGTTACGCTTTCTGGATTACCCTTTAAAGAACACAAGTTTCCAAAGACTAGCCCATTACTGCTTTCACCGAAGTCACTGAAGAGTATTAGCAGGGATTTCAGCAGGGAAAAACTCACAATCATTATGAGCAAGTATTACATGACTCCTGCCTGCGTACCAAGTAGTGAGGATGTCTTTAGCTCGGACACAAGCAAAAGGCATCATCTTACACCACTTCCCAAATGCTCTACTGCCCCTCTTTCTGCTCCAAATACCTGAATCCTTCCTGAATATTTGCCTATGTACCAGGTATGCTGCAGAATGTCCTCAGACATGGATCCTGGCAGAATTCAGGCCTTTGGCAGAACCAGGCCATGCAGCTCCATAACAAAGCCCAGACATCCTGGTCCTACTAACCAGGATAACACCATGGAATTTCTAGGGAAAGATTAAATAAGGCTACCTATAGGCATCAATAGTGCACAGACAAATAGAAATACAACAGAAGGCATGTTTGAAGCTTTGGATTGCATTTTGCCTCATCTTTCAGTGTGTTTGGAACAATGAAGTGGTTTCACTGTGACATACACAAAAACTTCCACACACAAGTGGGTATCTTGCAGTGTAGTTATTTTTACTTGAACTTCTTCAAAGTGACTTACCTAACTTACGGCCAATGTATTACCTACCGTAGCTTTCCCAAAGGCACGCTGATAAACCCTTGATGTTTCATCAAGGTCTGGACTTCCCATAATTTACAACTATACCAAACCAATCATTTCAACGAAAGTGTCCTACATATGGTCTATGCACAGGCTACACATTTTATTCTTCTGCCTTGAAGTCAGACTGCACAAATTTAAGCTATACCAGTCTGTAAAGTCAGAAGAAATGTGGTGCTCCCAATTCTACAAAATGCTTTTCATTTTAACATTTAACATTCAATTTTAACTGCTTTCTCGGTTTTTCACAACTACTTTCAAACCAACAAAGGAGCAAACCCAGATATTTTTGCTTCCACTCCTTCCCTTGCAATAGTGAGGAGATGCTTCAGGAGATGGCACAACATACACAATTAGGGTCAAATAAATATTTGCATAATCCAAAAGGCCACAGTTCAGTGTGCAACAGTCACTCACGTTCCATTATTCATAAATGCTCTGAGAGCATTTCCACAAACGCCCAGTGGTTAACAAATCCTGAAAGCTTTTACTTCAAACAATTATTCCTCAATGAAAATGTCTACCAAAGCATATTATTTGTTACTCTATTTGCTTCTCCCCATTTAAATTTCGATTGCTGAGCAGGAGGCAGAAACAAAACCTTTACTGTTGGGTGACAGCCACAGTAGAACAAATTATGAAGGTGAAGGAGCTGAGGAGAATACACTGAATCAGTCCTGTGAAGAATACCACTGAGAACACCACACATCTGTATAACGTAAGGGGCAGCTTATTAATCATTTACAAGCCAAATGGAGGATAGAAATGATGAATGTTATTTGCTATTTTCAGTTTAAAACAGCTGCAGTTAACTCTGCCTTTGCTGCTACCCAAACAGTACAAAGAACGGACACTAGAGGAAGAACACAATGATACCCAGTTCCACCTGATAACCATGGGAATTGCATTACAAGAGTCATTTTCAACAGCATCTCTAACCCTGCCTCCTACACAGAAGTGCTATTTTCTGGGAATGCTGCAGCTCAGGGCTAGCAGCAGGCACATAACCTCACAGCCCTTCACTCTGCACCAGCCAGCAGCAAAGATGTTCAGGAATGCTGAAGGCAGATGCTCCTACACTTTCCTTAATGCTCACAAGGGGAGCAAGTCATGGCTTCGTAAGACAAGCTTTTTATGCTCAGAATTTGGATTGGAAGAAGAGTGGAGAGGAGCAAGTCAGTTTGACTGGCTTTGAAGGCTGACCTGCCTGACAAAGCAGCTTCTGCCATGCTGAATAACAGCCTGTGCTCCCCCAGGAGACAGGCCAAGCTTCATGCATCACAAGGGAGAAAAATCTGGTTGTGGTGCTCGCTGTCTTCCCCTCGCCACGGGTGAAAGGTGCATCAGGAGATGTTACAATCTGTTTCCATCTGAATTACTTGAACTGATAAGCATTTTCAAGTGCTTGGGTTTCGCCTCCCAGGGAAGCTGGATCTGGGAGCTGCCCCATTATGTCTGCATGCTTTCTCACACACATACATCCCCCCTCTATGGAGGAAACATTTGTTGTAAACATATGGAGAGGCCCTGCTGGAGGCCAGCATTTAATGCTCTAGTTAATAACATTTTGGGGAGTGGTGGAGAGGAAAGAGAAGAGAAAGAGAAGGAACTAAATTCAGTAGGATGTGAACACAAACAGCACTCTCAGGTGTAACAGGATTTGACAAGGTTTGATCAAGCAAACTTAAAGACACCCTAGCGTGCTAATAAATAAGGGACGTGGCTCCCATACAACACATGAGCTAATTGGGTGCCCATATATATATGTATACACACACATATACAGAGTAAAAGGGGATTCAACCTGCATGTGGTCATTTTAATGCATCCTTACAGCCATTTGCATTGGGCTGGGCTTTCTTAACAATCTCGAACACAACAGAACAGTTGTTTTTAAATGTCAGACAACATTTTGCTGACTTGTCTTGCATGGTCCTCCTCCTCTGTACAGGGAGTAGGAGCCGTCTGGCTGATGCTCCGGGTTGTTTTCCTCCTGGCTGGGTCTCTCAATTTAGCTGCCAGCAATTTTGTTCTTTGATGACTGGGTTTTTAAGCTGGTACCCACTGCTAATGATAATGGCTAGTCAGGTCTATTACAGCACAGTGTAATACTGACAGCCTACATCCCAGAATGAGGGGAAAAAACCAAGAGGGTTGGATCGGAAAGAGGCAGAATGTGTGGGTATGGATTTCGCTCCAGGATCAGCTGTGCCTTCCTTGACTAATTAATCTGCGAGATTTGAACAGTCGGTAGAATGGAAAAAATAGGTCAAGTTGGCAGCATGGGACTTAAATAAAAATGAGGCAATAGCTTAGACTGTGCCTCATGCAGGTTTAAAACCAACATAATATAAAATATAGTCTTCAAAAGTGATGAACTGATGACAAATTAGATGAGGGCGCACACGGGGGCAAACTGCTCCACACACAGGAAATACAGCATCAGTACCTTTGCAAAAGACCACTCCATGACACTGTTAGGATGCAGAGATGGACAATGAGCAGTTAAACTATGGAAACTAAACAGAGAAGGCTAATATCTGAAAGAGAAAGGCATATCTAATCTATATATATACACAACATCATTATGTTGTATGTGTGTTTCTTTTCCAAAGTCTGGGAAGCTTAAACAGGCAATCCCAAAGAAGGAAGCCCAGCATTCCAACCTGTGTGTTACTACCTGGTTTGCTTATCTAGTTTGTGGAAGCACAGATGAAAGACTGACTGCCAAAGTGAAGTCTACACAGTGATCTATCACCACAGTGATTCCCTACTGCAAAATGAGCTTGTGTCTGACTGGAGTTAAGACAACTGCTCCCCACTGGGACATGTGTCGGTGCTCAGGAACAGAGCTTTGGTTTCAGTCATGGAAAGCAAATTAATTTCCTGCCCTTCTTGAAGCTCAGTTTTCAAAGGATTTGGTGTAGAAGATGTTTAAGAGATGAAAAAGTGGGTTTTGAGACCAGAACATGACTCCTCAGTGGAGATTCTGTGGCATCTTATACAGTTATGCAAGACCCTTTCTCCAACCCCCCCCCCCAAAACCCAAGAAACTGAAAAAAGATAGGAGACGCACTTTTTTACTGCCTTGAGACCTCCATCCCTCATTCAAATGCCATTAAAATCAGCTCACAAATAAAAGAAGCCAGACACCTATATGCCAACAGTGAGCATATGCAAGTCTTGTTTTCACAGGAAAAAACCAGATTAGGCAGCCAAACACACCTTGTGACAGACTGGACTTATTCTTAACCACACTCATAGTAGGTAGGCCACTTGTCCCAGGAAGGGAAGCTGTAGCATATATTGAGTCAGAGAGGATGCCAGCCATGTGCAGGTCCAGGCACTAAGTTCTACCTCCCTCAAATACAGCAGGTTTATAGGTTTATAGAAAATAACTTGTTCTCACCTTCCTTCACAGAGTGCCTCTTTCCCACTTGCCTCTGCCCACTCCCTTCCTACCCCTGGAACATGAGCAGTCTGCTACCAGCTCGCATTTGGGAGACATCTTGCCTCAGATGAGGTACCAAAGAGTAAGAGCCAGAGGCTCAAGAACATTTTAGAAGGATGACTGAGCAGGACAACGTTACAGCCCAAGTTCTGGCTCGCAGTCATGCACACAAACAAATGAGCCACCTGCCAACATTTAAAGCAAATGAGTAGAACAAATTTCTGTGTGACTATACTGACCAACTTCCCCTCCTCCTCCACAAAGAGGACGCTGTGCTCCATCACAGCCCTCTTGGAGCAGTTCACTCCCATCCTCCGCCTAAGATTTTACTTGGAGCTGTAATTATTGCGTGCTACAGAAGTTTACTTACGGCTACAAAGGACAAATGGCAGCTAAGAGCCACTGAATTTGTCCAAAAGCATTATGTGGTATATATTTCATTCTGTAACTTAACCTGGCAGCCACGATAAAAGCCTCAGACTTCCCTCCTTGTCCAGAAGCAATTCAGGCCCTGGGGAACATTCATGAATAGTGGGTAATGTGGGTGATGCCATCCCTAATGCCACAAGGTCAAAATACGTAATTAGCATGTTCCTCTCCGAGTTTCTCTCTGTTGCTGTAGCTTTCCCTCAGCTTTGCTAAGCTGGGGGCCCTTCTCATGCTGCAGGGTAAATCAAGAACAAGCTCCAGTGGAGACAACAGCGATAGCCCAGCAAGAGAGAAACCCAGCTCTTGGCATCTAAGGGTTCTCAGCATTTGCTAGTGCCAGCTAAAATCTTACAACAAAGACTCAACTCAGCCATCCAAGAGGTTGGTCTTCCATTCATATTGCATTACCTGGTCAAAATTTACATGAAGGAAAAGGAAACCCATGCAACCTTGATCCACATTAAAGCAACAGCTAAGAGCAGAGCATGAGAACCAGGTGAAAGGGACCTTGTGAGAGCTGCTACCTGACCAGGAACATAGCCATAAACTCTCACTGGGATCACTGCACTTTTAGTGGTCTTAAAGACAGTAAAAGGGTAAAGAGTTGCCATGACAATGAAAGAGAAAGATGTATCTGTGAGGCAGGGCTTTACTAGCTTGGGTGGAGGACACTTGCTGCTGATTCTATGGGACAATGACTGTCAACGTATCCCTGGTTAAAACCATTGCCCTCTTTTCCACATATAGCACTAGTAATAGCAAGTCATTTAGATATTTCATATGCGTCACCAAAGGACAGATCGCAAATGGAGGGCACTGAGGAGGCAACCAGACCCTTATGGCACAGTCTAGATTTATTCTGTATGAAGGCCTGCTATTATCCTTAGTAGGCTCACATCCTCCTCTCCCAGCACATGTTGCAGTGCTGCTCTTCTATCCCACCTGCCCATAGACCTGCTGCATCCCTTTCAGTGGGGTCAGCCTGTGGGGTGCAGTTTGCTGTTACTTCCTCGCAGAAAGGCAGCAGCTGAGAGGAGGAAGAGGTCACTGCCCATGGCACAAGAGCCTGTAATGCATTAACACAAATCTTCCACATTGTCACCCAAAGCAAAGAGCACATCTTTAACTCCATCTCACACTAACTACCACAACCTGTGATGTCTCTTTGATTCATGTAAGGTCCTGTCCCCCCCATTTCCCTTCCTGGCAGTTTTCTTCTCTTTACCTGAAATTCATAGCAAGCTTGAAATCTGTCAAATGGTTTCCATTTGTATCCAGGAATCTCAGTATTAATAATACATTTTTACCCTATTATTTCTACTTGCAGTGAAACTTCACAGCAAGCTGACAATTTCTACCTTATAAGCAGTCTCATGACATGATGTCATGAAGTCTGGATGGCACCTAAAGCAGCAGAAGGAACTGCAATTCAGCCACATGAGCAGGCTTTGAGGAGATACGCTCACGTCCTTCACTGTGGTACTTGGGTTAGTTGTCACCAAGCCACTTAAAATAGTGTGAAAGGTGCATATTTCAAATCCCAGCTACTGAGGAAAGGCAAGCCCAGCTGTCCTCTGCTCTGAGAAGTGAGGAAAGCAACACTCACCTGCTTTATTCTCCATCTAACAAGCAAGGCAATGAAATAGGATAACACTGCTTCAAGAGCCAAGCAAAAAACACCACTCCCCCTTTCTTCTCGGCCCCACAAAAGGGAGTGTGCAAAGTAGCACAAGCAAGAACCAATAGACAAGCCTGTAGGACAGAGTAAGGGAGGTGTAACACAACAGGAGACCCTCCAAAGTTTATGGCTTATGGAAGTGATCAATTAGACATTACAACCAATGCTGGGACTCAGCACTGGGCACAGTGGATGGCTTTCCATGACACAACACAAAACCTGGTGGTTTCTCTGAGGAACAGAGGTTTAATTATACTCACTCTAAAGCCAAGGATCATAAAGTGAGGCTCACTCAGGAAGGCTGGTTTCAGATTAAATCCAATGTTCAAAAGATTACCATTCCTTTTCAAGTTTTTTTTCTTCCTGCTCTTTCACAAAACCCTTTGATCTCCAGGACCTATACCTCTGCCTTCCTGCAAATCACAGCAATCCAATTTAACCCCACATCCCCATCTTTCCTGTTGCTCCATCCCAGCTCTCTAGCCCGCTACAATGCATCTCAATGGGGACATGCAAAAGCCCCAATCTCTTCCCTCCTCTTCACCTTCCACAGTGCTCTCTTTGATAATGCTAAGCTTGGTTTATGTGATCTATATTCACTCTGCCTGTTCCTGACAACTTTTCCTTGGCTGCTCCTGCCCTGACAGAGTTGCTCACTTCCATTTGCATGAAGTGTCTTCTCTGCAGAGTTCACCCCACTCCTTCCCACACCATGCACTTGCAGCCACTCAAACACACACCAGTCCTACAGACATGTGATCCCTGACTCACAGCTCAAAGCAGCATTAAGCTGCTTTCCCAAACCCAGATCCAAATCATCTGACCATGCACACAGCAGAGTACAAACAAAACCCACCTCGAAAAATCAAAGTTCTGTGACCAGGCATCATTTGCTGAAGGAAATTTCTCCCTTGCTGCTTCTGAACACAGCAGAATAGATAGACAATCTAAGTGCTACAAAAATGCCCCTGCAGTCTGAGTCCATCCTACTGCTTTAGCTCTCCTGCCATGGAAATACTTCTCTTAGCAAGATTTATTACTTCTATTATCCCATGTGAAAATTAACTATGGTGTGGAACAAATTAATAACAATAGTAGATAAAACATACAAATTAACCTGTTACCAACATTAGAAATAAGAAAGACAAGGCCAGTTGTTGCTGGCAGCCAGATTTGACACTTCAGCATGCATCACGCACAGCTAGAGTTGGTCTTTTAATACGAGTGCAGATGAGAAACCCCCATCCTGTGACAGATGCATTCAGCAGCTCCGGGAGCAGGCGCAACTGAAAAGTGCATTTTGGTGTGGTCCAGTCTCACAGTACAGCAACAACAGGGGATGCACAGAAAAACATGCTAAAGCAGTGGGAATGACTAAACAACTGGAATACAGATAACTGAGGGGATACCAGCAGAGCTAAAAAGCTGTGTTCTGGAATCATTATTTCATCACTAAACACAGGGGGCCTAATCTTGCTCTCAACTACAGTGATATAAAAAGTTACAGGGGAATCAGAGTAATCACACTGGAAGGAAAGAAATGTTAATAACAGAATCAGGTCTGTACTACCTGTAATCAATAGGCAACAGCATCCGCTGTGCAGCTGTATCTGATTTTACTCCAAGATTTCCAGTAGTCCCTTCCCACTTGCAATGGGAGGTACAGCAAACAATTGCTTCTGTTGGTAGTAAATGATACCCTCTAGCAGGCATTGCAGAACATCTGATGGAGAGCTGCCTCTGCTTCTCAAGAAGGAAACATATATTGCACTTTAAAAAAGCCAAACAAGACAATAGCCTTGTTTAGACATACCCTTCATGAGCAAGTCAAACTCATAAGAAGGTTATGTTCAAGGTATATTCTACTTCAGATTTTAAATAGCAACCATTAGCAAAGGAGCACAGACTTTGCCCGAATTGGTAAAGTTTCTTTTCAACTTGGACCCACTCACAAGATTTCAGACTCTTGGGTTCATCTTATTATCAGGCCAGAAGCATGAGCTGCTTGCTCATTCCCAACTTGTGCTACCATAAGCTAGAGGTATGTTTCCTTTCATGGTGAAGGTTTTTTAAGTACATGTCACCACAAATTTCCAACTGCCTATTCCCCTCTTCCCACCCTCCCAAATCATCTGCCATATTTTCTCTATTCTAGCAAAGTACAATTCCTTTTAAGGAGCCAGAAAGTGTGGAACTCTGTCTTCAGGTTCAGATCACATCCAAGATATTTAATGCGCAGATAAAGAGTTAGATTAAAATAGTATTTGAGGTTGCAAAACCCAGCTCCTATTGTCAATTCTGACAATATCAAACTTTGAAGTGCTTGACTGTGCCTTCAATGTTCTTTTAATAGAAATCCTTGAAGATTATTCTCAGGTTTTGGAAAGAAAACAAAAAAAAGAATCAGACAGAAAAATTACAATTCCAGGATGGAAGCTAAACAGAGATCTGCACAAAGATTCATGCCCAGCAGAATTTTAATGGGGCTATTAAAAGCACATCCTCAACACCAAAGAAAAGCCATGACAGGTTTCAAGCCCTTAATGACTCAAGTTTTTCAGTGAAGACCAAAACACAAACACATAAGAGACTATTTTCCGTAAGTCTATCTGGTAAACAGCTAATCTGCTTTATCAACAAAAGCTGTCTAAAGCAGATCCAGAGAATATTTGGGTCTAGACAGATAAACTAGGACAACTGAAAGGATTTTAAAAAGCAAAGTTTTTAACAGTGTCCATCACAACTATCACTGCTGCTTGAGCCATACTCCAACGCAGTTTCTGTGGCAGTGATACACAGTCCCCAAGCCAAGCCCTACAGAAGGGAAGGAGACTACAATCACAGCATGGTCCATGTTGGAAGGGACCTTAAAGCTCACCCAGCTCCAACCCCTGCCACAGGCAGGAAAACCTTCCACTAGAGCAGGTTGCTCCAAGTCCCATCCAACCTGGCCTTGAACACTGCCAGGGATGGGGCAGCCACAGCTTCTCTGGGCACCCTGTGCCAGTGCCTCAGCACCATCATTGTGAAAAATATATGAGAAAAGAAAGAATAAATTGAGAAGTAAACAGTTTCTATAGCTTCTGTGAATTACAGCTGCAAAATGCTGTGAATCACAGCTGCAAAATGCTGTGAATTGGAATATCCAACTACCTTCATTATACTCTCATCCTCACCATTCCCTTCCAGTGACAGAAAGCAGGAGAGCTGTATACAAACTGCATATAAAACCTCAAACTTACATACGTATTTCATGGTCTTCTGCTAACATCCAGCAGGATAAAAAGCAGACAATACCTGTATGTATAGTACAGACCACCAAGGAAAAGCCTCTGTCCTTGGAAAGACTGATGTGTACCAATATAGCAAATGCTTTCACTCCTTTATTCTCAGACTGCAAACTATGACTCCTAAATGCTACCTCTCCTCTTACCTTAACCTATTAATTCAGTACGTTCTGTGCAGTATTGGATGATTTTCATTTACACAACCTACCGCACACCAAATATTGTTGTTGAGATCTCACATAAACTCATGCAGCAAAAGGTATGGTCTGGCTTTACATTACTGCATTTTCTGCAGCGCTGTTTCATTAAAAAGGAAACAAAGCAACCCCCAACCCCCAAAACACAGCCACTGCGGGGATCCAGTTGTAACACTGCCCCAGAGTAACTGCAGCAGCCCAAGTGAGGGTGCCGTGTGCCAAGATGTCGGCTTAGCACACTGGGGACAAGACCTTGGGAAGGTGATTTTTTTCCCCCCACCTGTGAAAATATAACATTTAATTTGCCCATAAATCAACTAGCCTCCAGTGTGTCTCACACACAGTGAATATCCATTACCTCAAGGCCTAAACAATGTCCAAAATTAGGGGAAATAACCCCCCTCAACCACATCTAAACCAATCACGTCTAAAAACTATTAGAGCCCCATCTTTCCACCCTCCCCCTTTCAATTTAGTTGGTGTCAAAAGAGTAACGAGTAATCAGGAAAACTCCCGTTAGGCTTATCTCTCAGTCCAGGGGGATCTCTAAATCCTTTATCGGCACTCACAGTGAAAAATAAGATAACACCCACACTTGTTTAACTCAGATTACAACACACTCTGATACACATTCACTGAGCAATTGGAATTCACGCCTTGCAGGAACCCAGGAATCTCCCTGTACCCTCACTGTGCTGAATTTTGTGTGTAAGTATCCAAAGGAGAAACAGCACCTCAGTTTCCACAGACCTTCAGTGACCATGTAACAGCCTGTGCATATCGCTCTCCATCCAAAAAGAAATACGTTATGCACTAATACATCCAGCACTGGCTACTGCTGGAGGCAGGATGTCAGCCACAAAGGGCCAGTAGATTGATTCCACATGACAATCCTCTATTCCTGTGTATTTAACCATATAATTAAAACCTTCTGCTGCTACACATACTAATTAGATGGACAGCGTTTATTTCAGCAGTCAGCAACCCCTTGACTGACAGCATGGCAGCACCAGATGACTACAGCAGCTATGCAAACCCTTAGCTGTTTGGAGATGTCAGGACTGGCTCATGAGAGCACACTCTGGTAGGGCTGGATGGGGATTAACACGAATCTCCACTGGAATGCATAAATATCCTTAAAATCACCAAGGACTGAATTGTTCCAACCATAAGAGACACTGCCTGCAGCCATCTTGCAAAGGAACAGCCACAGAGGTGGATTCCAAGGAACATTCATAGGGAACTCGGCAGAGGATGCTCAACAGAGAGGCTGTAACTCAGGTTTTTAGGTAACTAAAGCTTCACATACCTGTTTCCACCAACAGGGGTATGTCCAGTTCTGATTGTTTCTGTAGACGGTGCTATTTGCAGTACATCCTAAAGCAGATGAATCAATGCAGAAGAAAATCTGCACTGAGGAAAGAACATGCCTTAGGCTACAATAATTTCCCCACAACCCTTCCAACAATGGCCTCCAACAGCACAGGTCCATGACTGCCACCAAATGCAGAGAACTCAGTCTTGCCCGCAGGTGCACATTATGAAGCCCCCACCCACCACACAACCTCAGCACCAAGTGCAAGATTGTCCTGCAGACCTTCAGCTGCTCTTCAGACTTCTAATGGCCGCTAATGTTTATTATTAACCCTTGCCATCACCCAGAAAAGACAGAAGACACTTTTGCATAAGAAACAGTTGTCACAAACCACACAACAGCAGCGTTCTCTGGGCTGCAGAACAATACGAGCACCAAAGGCCCAGGAAAACTTCAACACTTGCATGCATAGAAACTTACATAGTAATAGCCCAGAATCACAGAATCCAGTATGGGTTGGAAGGGATCTTAAAGCTCATCCAGTTCCAACCCCCTGCCATGCGCAGGGACACCTTCCACCAGAGCAGGTTGCTCCAAGCCCCATCCAACCTGGCCTTGAACACTGCCAGGGATGGGGCAGCCGCAGCTTCTCAGGGCACCTTGTGCCAGCGCCTCAGCACCCTCACAGGGAAGAGCTTCTTCCATTTACATGTATATATATATATATGCACATATACAGAGAGAGAGAGAGATCCAAGCTAAATCTCCTCACTCTCAAGTTAAAGCCATTCCTCTTGTCCTGTCCCTATAGGTCCTTGGAAAAGCCCCTCTCCAGATTTCTTACTGGCCATTTTAGGCACTGGAGCTGCTCTAAGGTCTCCTCTTAAGGAGCCTTCTCTTCTCCAGGCTGACCCAGCCCAGCTCTCTAGAGCTGCTGCAGCCCTCGCAGCATCTCCATGGCCTCCTCTGGACTCACTCCAGCAGCTCCACATCCCTTCTGTGCTGTTGGGACACAGGACTGCAGGGGGGGATCTCACAAGAGCAGAGTAGAGGGGGAGAATCCCCTCCCTTGACATCAAAAGAAGTGTGACCACACACATTCGTTCACACACATCATCCTGCACTGTTAATGTAATCACTTTCTGCATAAATTCAAAGGGAAATAGTTATTGTACCTCAAACCTCAACTGATAAACGAAGTGGGCACCACAAACCCCACACAGCAGGTCTGGCTGCTCAGGAGGTAAGTGAGCTCCACACCAAGTACAACCTCTGGTCATGAGATTAAGCACAGTTGCCTGGCTCTCATTAATCCCTGCCACCCAGCTGCCTTCAGGAAATGAATGACTGTAATCATCACAGTGCTTTTTAACTGAAAAGACAGCATTAGATTTCATCAGCCGTTTCACTGTTACACTGCATTGTCTGCAAAGGATAATGAGCCCAAAGGCTCTGCCACTCCAGCCGCTTTAGTTTGATAGCAAACGTATTACTCCACGGCAGGCAGCGACAGCAGACAGTCCTGGAGCAGGGACAGAGCCGGCAGATGCTTGTCAAGCCAAGGCACACCTGTGTCTCCACTCTGTTTTTCCTTGTAGATTTGTATTGAAGATTGGGGCTCAGTTTTCCTGGTTGTCATAGCAGGAACTTGCAGCCCTTATGGAATCAGACATAGCACCATTCTTTAAGGGTTTCCCTGTCTAAATAAATAAGTATTCCTTAATGAAAAAGGAATCTTTGTTGTGTTTCAGAGAACTTCTTCATATCTGTACGGGAAGTGATTTTAGGTTGTTGTTTACCTGACCACATCTTACAGTTTGTGCTTCTTCTGTGTTTCATTCTAGATATCTCCAAAGTGTGCTGTTTATATTCTCCTTGCATTTGCACATTCCTAAGACCCGCTAACAGCTGGGCTGCAAGCACTGCACTGAAGTGATAAGTGGTTTTTGCAGCACCTCTCTTCACCTTTCCACTCTCTGGTGACAAAAACCTTTTCCAGCTGAGTTCAGCCAACCTGTGTTTCTGAGCAAAGGAGGCGAGACCCCACACTGTGTCACAGCGAGTTTAGGTACAAACTGTTCCAAAGCAGAGTTAAAATCAAACAAAGTCAACAACCAAATCCTGGGTGCTTATTTAAAGCTATGAAGCACTGATCTACAAAGTTGGTGCTAAGGCAAAAATAGAGTCAAAACATTTTTCATTTGTGAAATATTAGCAGTACTGACAGGAATACCGGACTAAGCTAAGCACAATCACAAGACAGTAATAAACACTAGAGCTCAGTGACACTGGGATGAATTCAGCCTGGATTTACAGTGGCCAGCAAAGCTCTGTCCTTCCAAATCTATCCAACAGACAGCAGGAAGAATTTAGCTTCAGAGACCTCAAGGGAAGGAAGACCCATTCCCATGGACCTCGTACCACTCCTGTTGTTGTGCCTGGATGTGTTTTAGCTGGACAGCATCATTGGTATACTGCAGTCACCCCTCTTCTGCACCAGAACATAATACTACGGCTTAATCCTACATTATGCCATCTTCAGCTCCCTGCCTAGACATGGCTTCTACAAAGCAAGTTGATTATAAACTGCACAGCAACTATTAGGCTATACATTATGCAATTAAATAATCTGGAGAGGAAAAAAAAGAGAAGTCCATAACATTAGTGGATGGCTAAGTGCCCCATTTCCAAACAGATGAGTGTCAATTTGCTGCTTACCTGAACAGCATAGGGATTACAGATTTCACCTATGCTGACAGATGGTATTTTACAGGTTTGATCCATGACACATTTAAAGGAATGCACTTGTGAAGCAAGACACATGAAAAAGACTAAAAACCAGAAAGAGTCAAAAATGGACTGTATACAACATGCACTATTCCAGCATGCAGTTTCACTCTGCTGTTACTCCAGGACTGATCCCATTAACGTCCATGGGGACAGGCTTGATTTACTCAACTGTAAGTGATGAAAATGAAGCCTGTGGATCAAGTCCAACAGAGCACTTCATCCTAAGCGCAGCAGGGTCTGTGGGCACCATCAGAGCCATACCCCTGCTTATGGCCAGGCACATGCTGAGGAGATTTGCTAGAGTGAGCCATGGTGTGCTCAGAGAGGCTCAGTGCCACAGCACAGCTCCCAGATCAGCCAGACTAATCCTGCTTTCACTTTATCCACTTCCTTACCAGGAAGTATTATAGGGCAAATACAGTAACTTCATCAAGAGGGAGCATTTAGCCAGCACTGGGTCCAAACTATCCTGCTCATTGGTTAAACAAATACAAACCCCATAAGGAACAGCATAAAAATGACACCATATCTTACTGCTTATCATCCTGAGAGTTGCTCCTATCCAGAGGTGAGCGTGCAAGGACAGACTGAAAATACAGCATCCTTAATGACAAGGTAAAATACATGAATTAAAAATGAGCTACTAAACACCACATCCTCACATGACAAGGGAAATTTCCAAGGTTCCTGTTTGAAATCTAAACAAAACACACCCTTATTTGCAGTTCATTTCACTGTCTCTCCTTCCTCTGTATTCTCAATGACTGTATGAAAGCTGTTGGCCAGAAACTCTCTGCTCTCGTGCCCACATTTCACTTATTGCCTTTCACAATATAGTTTTGCCAATTTTATTAGTTTTATATAAGCCACGGTGATCAATCACAAAGTAAAGGGTATGAAGTAAAAATGCAATAAGCATTATTGCTTGACAGCTGCTTGGTGGCTCAGATAAGACTAGCTGATGGCATTACTCTAGGATCTAACAGAGAAGCACTTGCCTGCAGATTAACTGGCATCCTGAATAGCAGCACAAAGAGGCCAAGGACCAAATGGGCCACGAATATCGAGCAAACCTCTTCTCCCTAAGCCACGGGGGAGGCAGAGGCAGACAGCAGCAGCAAAGCTTCTTTGTTATTCCAGTTAGAGGCAGGTACACAGCCAGGGCCCTGACAAGTCTCTGCAGAGGGTGACAGATCATTTCATAGACTATGAAGCTTTAAACAAAATAAATAACAATAATATAAAAGAGCAGACTGCCTCTGATGTGACCAGAGACATCCTTTGAGGATGCTAATGGAGTAGAAAATTGACTCTAAAGCTTGCCTGTTTGCACCACGCACAGTAAGAACGAGCGCTTGAATCAAACATGAGATGCATAAAGATTCCTCTCCCTGGAAGCCAGCTTCAGACTCCGAGTTGCTGGCAACAAGATGTGCAAAACTCTAAAATATTTATCAAATAATGTTGAGCCAAAGGCCCAGACACGTGCTCTGCACTATTCTGACATGGGACTCCTGTGGCAGGCCAGGGGCACCTGAAAAGATCAGCTCCTCATAGACTGGGCTCTTTCTGTTAATCCAAAACTAGAGGCTTTGTCTTCACTAACAGGATTCATTATAAACACAGCTGTTAGGAAACCAACATCAGTGACTTATCCTCCCTTGTTCATTAGGAGTTAGGAGAGCAGTTTTAGTTGGTTTCTTCTCAGAAATTCTAGCAACTTCCTCCTCTGGACAAGGGGCAGCACAGTGATACAGCAGCACCTGGACATCACATGGCATTTCCCAAAGTCACACCCCATGCAAAAACCTGTCACTCTCCCACATACACACACAATAGGCTTGTTATTAATACATCAGACCTCCTTAAGCTCTCAGGATCCAGGTTCTGGCACAGGTTCCCAGCTCCTGACACTCCTCACAGGTCAGCATTGAAATGCTCACAGCAGGAGCCTGCTTGCACCTGCTGCTTCCCTCTTTCCCCTTTACCCCACTTAGCATCTGAGAGGCAGTGCTTGATTTAGCACAGGAACAAAAAGCACCTTTGCCTTGGAGCTACTGCTGTGCCACTGCTGGGGATAAATGAGAAGAGCTGTTCATTTGTGAATAGGAACCCTATATATTGTTAAGTTCAACTATGAATTCAGAGATGTGACTCACTGTATTCTATACTCAGGGGCAGTTCAGGTTAGATATAAGGAAGAGGCTCTTTACTATGAGGGTGGTGAGGCACTGGAATGGGTTGCCCAGGGAAGTTGTGAATGCTCCATCGCTGGTGGTGTTCAAGGCCAGG
>JANRGW010009715.1:0-21607 GCA_024733675.1 Psilopsiagon aymara
CTGTGGGAGTTGCATTCTTTTGATTCTCCTTCCCATCCCTCCAGGAGCAGAGGGAAGAAAAAGAGGGAAGTGAGTGAGCAAACTGCGTGGTTGATTTATGGCCTAAACCACGACATAGCCATATTAATTTTAGGATCCCAAACAATTTTTCATCAGACACTTGTCCCAAAATTACTTTGTCTAATTGTTGAACAAACCCATCTACGTAAGTAGAGTCAGTAACAATATTAACCAGGCCAGGAAAATGTTGAAATACCACTGCTACTGCCCTAAGCTCTACTACTTGGGGTGATCCTTCTTGATATGCCATTCAGTGCTACAAATGAAAGTTTCACACAGTAACAGCTTTTCCGGTTTTCCCTGAGTCATCTGTAAGCACTGTCAGCTCTTCCACTGGATGGCTCTCTGATAACAGGGGAGGCCATCTCTCACATCAAGGTCTGGCATGGCATGTATCTCCACCACTCAACACCTGCTGGGTTGCAGCCAACAGTGGAGCTAAAGGTTCTTGGTGACAAACACAGAGGCCAACAGTCTTGCCCTTGACTGCAGTAGAAGGCATTTGGCCAACCTCAGTCCTGGCACCTCGTTGTCAATACAGAGTTTCACCTGCTTTATCCTGTAACAAATCACTACTACGGCAAAGCACATACAGATTTACACTAGCAGTATGTATACAACAGGGTGCACCAGCATGTTGAAGATGCTAGTGGCAGTGAGGGACCAGCCAAAGAAATGTCTTACTAGTGAAGTTCTCTCACCCTCTTAATTTGTTCCATTGCCTGCTAACTCTTCCACTCCTCTGTCCAGCTCATGGCAAGGCTTGACAAACTTTGCAGGCACTTGCCATAGACCTGTCGGTAGGAGGACGCAAATATATAGATCATCTAGTTCCAGCCCCCCTGCCATGGGCAGGGACGTCTCACACTAGACCATGTTGCCATAAAGTACTGAGTAGTGAGAATAGCAGTTAAAAAACCCCAACAAAACAACAAAAAACAACCCAAACCCCCTCACTCCCCCCCAAAAAATAAACAAAAACTCAGCATTTTGAAGAACATAAGTTATTTTCCTAAGGGTATTATGTGGTTCTCTTGATATGCACCACAAGTATGATGAACAGAAGCTGAAGTGCCTCTGGATTTATTAGTTAATCTGCAGATCACATGTTCTTGACTGATTTTGCACACTAGGACAGAAAATTCCCTTAAAATTGCCACAAATTGCTGAGGAAACCTGTCATGCTCTCTGTGCTATTGGCACAATAAAGTCCAAGAGCTGGAAGTTAATCCTGTTGACCCCAAAGGTTTTCTCCCTGCATTTGGAAATGCTCCAGGTGTTCTAGTACATAATTTGGTTCAAGAACAGATCACAAAGTTTTTCTATTGCCACATGACTCAATAAGAAGTGAAAGTGACTCAGTTAGTGTGTTTGATAATGGTGGGAAAAACTTTCTGGAACTTATTTTTGAGCCTTGATTGTCAGATTACAGGAGTAATTGGTTCAAGAAAGGCATGTGAATGCTTGTTTCTTTCCTAAATTTGAGGATGTGACAATGCCTTGTGTAAATACCAACTCAGTGGCTAAAAAAGCAGTCAGAATGTAGCACTTACCCAGGCGTTATTCTAGAGAGAACTGGTGGGTACTGTTGCAGATTTTGTGAGCCTGTCAACTTGTGCAATATGGGACTGAAAATTTCTGAGAAGAATCTCTGCATGAACTGGATGTCTTTTCTGGATACTTCAGCCTAGAAAGCAAAGCGGTTTCCAAAAATGACAGTAAGGAAACACCAATGATCATTCCTTAAATGCTCTAGCTTCCCTGTTGTATTAGAGCAGACAATACATATTTGGCTGGAAGCTGATTTTTTGTTTGGCAATCTTCCTTCTGTCTGTGCAAATCTTCCCAAATCTGGACAAGACACAAACTTACAGATCTTTCTGGACCAGTATGAAGCAGAAGAGAGTGACTACCTTTCTGAGCTTTGAAATTAGGCATTTAATTTTTCAGGCTCACTATTTGTGACTCAAGTAACTGAAGTATTTTTTTGAGTGAAAGGAGTTGGTTTATATTCTTTGATTTGAGTTAGGTTGTATTTCAAGGAACTATATTTAAGATGTCTTCAACAGTGCTAGAAAGGCTGGAGAAGATGCATTCTTAATATAGTTTGAGAAGAGATTATTCTTTTTAGAGTTTAGAAAAGTATGAGATTACAAGTGGTAGTGTTGTGTCATGCACACCCCATGCATGGAATAAGGGCTAACTTCAGCAACAGCTAATTGCTTATTGTTGCTTTAATATCTTAATTTTCTGGTTATGGCAGTATTCTGCAAGCTCTGTAAATTACCTATTTATTTGTTTTTATTTGCTGCCAGTCTAGACTTATGAATTATTGTTGTTCCTGAGGCTTGCAGAGAAAGCATAGCCTTAATCTTTCCTCCTCCCTCTTGCAGAGTGCCCACCTGGAGGAAACATTCTGTTGACATCTGGCAGATAGACAAGGGAAAAAAAGAAATCATGAAGACTTTACCTCAAATACAGTGCATCAGAAGACATCTGAAAGACAGGCTGGAGATCAGAGATTGATCTTCATCAGGTCTCTTCTAGGAGGGAACACTTGTCTTTTTATTATTTTTTTTCTTGCCTTGCTTGACTTTATTGCATACTTTCTCACTTCTTAACAGGATTTTTCTTAGTAAAACTAAGTCAGGGTCACTCTGTTTGGGTGTAACCAAACAGACCTTATATCAAAGACAGATAAACTCATGTCGTAGCAAGAGGTCAGTAAGCTTTTTCAGTGCACCATGAGCCCCCGACCTTATTGTGAGATTCCTGTAAAAAGTGTCAGTACATAGAGCTCCATGATGTGGCTGTTAAACAGTAATTCTAACCCTAAAATGAGACATACAAAATAACTGGGGGACTCGTTGATGTCTGCTCTTACTGAATGCTGCCAACATTTTGGGTTTCACCAGCAGACAGAGCTCTTCAGATTGTCCTTTCTCATATACTACTAACAGCTCTAAACATAATAAATAATAATAATAATAAATAACATTCCTATTATAATAATAATAGGAATTATTTCCACCCTTGTATCAACATTAAATCATTAGTTCTATTCTTATAATTCTTCATCTTAAATATGTTTTAACCATCAGATAAAAGATCTTTAGCCTCTATTTGCCCAAGTCTTAATTCTAATGCAAACCATTAGAAAGAACAGACCAACCTTCAGAAAAAGAATTCTGAACCAGCTGGGAACAGGTCTTAGCTTGCTCTTTGAACCCAAAAGGATCTAAAATTTGTTTGACTCATCTGAGCACTAATTCCTGCCCAAACTGATATCTAATCTAGGAGGGGTTCAGGTTACTTTACTGATAGCTTTTTAGTACATGCGTATAAGGACTTGGCCTTGCAGGACTCAGCTGTAGAGGCAGCAGGTCAGCCCATTTTGCAAACCTTAAGTCTTACCATAACTGTAATCTTAATCTTTGTTTCGGAGCATGTTTCTAAATTATTTATAAACCAAAAGAAAATACGCTGCAGGAGCTTGAAAGACAGGCTGTACACACAAGAATTTGTCCCAGTGATATGTGAATCTGGAAAATTTGTGGGTATTGCAGGCTTCACAAAAATCCATGAGTCATAATTGGCAATGCTGGTGTGTTGGATGCTGAAGTTCTGCCACTTTTTCTGCTACCAGATAATGATACCTGCCTGTTAAATCTAGTAGAAAAGTTTTTTAAAAATTCCTATGGTTCTCTTTCCTATAGCAAATCCTCCTTATGCAGTCAGCTTTCTAAATTTGATAGCTGATAGTAGTGGGATTACCGGAAACCCTTTTTCTTGTTTTAAGAGATAGAATTTTGTTTAAGAGATAGAAAACCACAGACATTAGAAAAGTCTTGGCTGCCTTTTTAAAAAATAAATATAAGATATAAGAACTGTATTCAAAAGCTCTTAGCTCTCAAAAAAAGGTCTTGTCATGCAAGAGAACTTGGTGAATAATAAAATTATCTAATATCTAGTTTTCAGACAGCAATTTTATGGACTGTAATCAGTATAGATTGCTGAAAAGTATTTCTCTCCCATGATACATTTCTGGGACATATGCTTGTCCCATGATTGCTAAATGTAACATAATATTTTTTCATGGAAAAGTAAAAGTCTTGTTTCCTTCTTCCAAACAAAATAGTATGAAATATATTTGATTTATAGTCAGTATTTTAATTTCTTTACCCAAATATATTTGTATCTATAATGGCTAAATTAATATCATGCATTATTGGCAAAATAGTCAATAAATGAGGAATTGATAGGTTGTTTCTTCAAGAAGCTAAGCTGATGAGTAAAGTATATTTTTGGTGCAATCCTATTTATATACAAGGAAGTGGATGAATTTCTGCTTTATGAATTAAAAAGTAACAAATAATGCAAGTAATTTTCTTGTTCAGAAATACAAACATGGTCTATAGCCAGTCCAGGTACCTTCTCTCGGCTTTCTCTCAGACTAGTGATAGCCACCAACTGTGCAGAAGATCTGAGTCAGACGAACAATTTTTGCTTCCCTCCCTTCAATCAGTGCAAGTTCTTCTCACACAGAATAATCAATCTATCCAGTAAATCAGTTGTGAGATAAGAACTGTTGGTGCTCCAATATTCTCTGAAAACATAAACAGGTTTAAACCTAGCAGCTGTACGAGACTGCTGCTGTATCATGATATAGGTTAGAAATAAGGCACAAGTAACGTTCTCAAATAGTTACAGCAGTTTGAGAGGAGTAAATAGAAAAAAAGTAAGGCATTGTCTAGAAACTTGGGAGAGGCAAAACGTGATAATTTGCTAATAAAGGTCTTTGCACTAAATAAAGGGTTTGTAGGGCCTGCCAATGAGTGCCTTTCTGTGAGAAGGCAGATGCTTGAATATTTTGTATGTAATAGCACTGTGCAAACTGTGCTATTTGGTCAAATTTATTTTTAATACTATCCTTTCTTTATGGCCCAGTGAAGCCCAACAATAAGAATAAACACAGCCTGTGGACATTTCTCTAGCTTCTCTGTTCATCAGCCTCAAAGATCTTACTTTTCTTTCCTGGCAATGCACATATCAAAGTTGCAGTTTCTTGAGCTACTTGAATTGTAACAGAAATCAGGCTGAGAAGGAATAATGTAAGGTGTTTATAGGTAGGATCGTATTTAAAAGTGTAAAACTTAAAAAATCAGCAGCTAATTTAAAGCCTTGTGTGTATGAGTGTGTTTAGACATATAGAAATAAAAAAAACCTATTAAATATGGCAAGTTGTTGCCTCCAAATATGATAAAGTTGTTCACTTCCTATTTTTCTATTTTTAAACTTAACAAGAAGCAACAAGTGCTTATTAATCTATACAACATGGTATCTAGTGTTTATCTACAAGAAAACTAGTATGTCTGTCAAAGAAAGAAATAATTTTGCTCTGTGCCAGTTTACTTATTTTTTGTAGTCTGATATCGATACAGAGCAGTTAATCATGCAACCTTAGCAAAAAAACCCAACAAAACAAACCATTCACTAAAAAAAAACCAAAAAAACAAGAGCAAAAGCAAAAGCAACTTTTCTGCTATTTATGTCTATAAAGAGGCATTAAGATTTATTTCTCAGGTATAGCAGTGCTGTAGGCACAGAAAGATTATCATATAGAACAATAACTGATTTTTTTAAAGGGCAAATCCACCAACGCCAAAAAGAAATAGCTTAAATACATGTATGCTTTTGTTCAAGTGTCTCCATTTTAAAATGGAGACATTGCCAATTCAGATGTAATCTATTGGGCCTAAAAATGGGATATGTAAGCTACCAAGTTTGGCATTTACTGTGTAATTCAAATTCCTATCAGCGCAAGAGAAGTGATCTTTATGTTACCTCTGGCATATAAAACAAAATAGTAATAAATTGAAGGTGACGCCTCTTTTCAGATTAACTGAAAATACCCTATGAGAAAACTCCCACTTCTTTCTAGACTGTGGTAATAAATATTCCTTGTTGACTCTTTATTTTATACAGTTCCTGTTCAAGATTTGTGATTTGTAAAATAATGTTATAAAGTATGTAGATAAATTCATATATTTTTTAGCTTTTTTTAGAGCTGGATGAATATTTTCCATGAGGGCTTTTATGAAGCCCTTCTAGGAAGCATATTTATACAATAGCAAGGAGAGTGAGGAGAGGTTTCAGAAGCTACAGGATTTCTATAAGGCCATAGGTCTCATAAGATGAACTGGAAAGCAAGTGAGAAAAGGTTCAGTGCTTCTGTGAGGTTTTGTTTGTTTGTTTGTTTTTAAAGTTGAATTACTACCTATATTCTCTTTAGAGAAATTTTCTGGTTTGAGAATTGGCATTTTGTTAGCAACCTAGAAAAGGAAAAAGACAAATTGCAGCTGAAAGTGCTTTTGAAGAGAGTACTCCCTTCATTTTCCTCAGGCCTGATCCTAATCACATGTTATTTTTCTCACAGCACAATTCTCCGTCATATATGTTTTACTTCATGGTACATGATATATCAAGCTACATGGTGTAAGTAATACATAATTGCATGGAATATACTAGTAGACTGTAATGTTTACTCAGTTAAACAGCAGTTGTACATAGATATACTGCCTTGTTTATCAGCGCAGATTTTTACCACCGGGATTTATTCTGAAAGTATATAGCTGTAGTAATTGTTGTCACGTGTTCTAGAGATAAGTTTTGAAACATTTATAACATGGCTATCATCTGAGACAAGTACTCACAAATTACCATGATTTAGTATGAACTTCTACGTAATCAAATTTTTCAAGGTCTCTGAGTTTTTAAACTGTCCGCCTTTTTCAAGCCGTAACGTTTATGTCTGTGTAACATAGATCTCACCGTCTTTGCATGCCAATGTAAATCAAGTGTAACTTCATAAAAATGGTGGCAGATAAGCAGAAAATTATTCTAAGTGAGAAATGACTCTGCTATATACCTACATAACTTATTTTTTGATACATGCAAGGTATAGAGCATGTCAGCACTATCTTAAATTGATGTCTATATTTTCACATGCAACTGCTGCTGAGAATAAACTTCTCTGCCACCTTCCACATGGCATCATACACTATGAAAGCAAATTATTTGTAGTGGTATTGGTAAGCTGGTGTAGAAATACATATTAATGTGTACTGCACAATAGGAATATGCTTCCAAAATGTGAACTTTGAACTTTGAACCTATTTGAACTTTGACAAAACTCAGACATGACCTGTTGCTATTGTTTCCAAGCCAATCTTCTGTCTAGCTAATGATTAGCATGTACACTTCCCGGTGTTATAGCCTGGTCACAATGGGATCATGCAGCAACAGGAATGAAACTGAGGGAAAACCCCAAAAATTCAGACACTTTAAAATTAATTTATTTTATCTTCCTAAGGAAGACCAGACTTCCCCAAATTTTAATCTTTCCTGCTGTCCCAAAACATATGTATGACCTTAAAGTGGATGTTGAGAATACTTCTGTGGCTGTTGCTGAAAATCATTGCATTGGCAAGAAGATGACAGTTGTACATTTCTAGCTTGCAGGGCAAGCTGTGCAATGCTGAAGTAGAAGCCTGATAACAGCCATGGGCTGAGTAAGATGACAGAGTTTAAAATGTTTTGATTATAAACTACATACTTCCAGCACATTTTTTCTTGAATGTGGCAGGAATGTATTTGAGTAATATATGCCCTGTAATGAACAATATAACAAAAGGATGGCAGAGAAAATCTGAAAAGAAACAGGGTAGTCTTGTAACTGACCTCATGAAGTAACTACTAGATAGATTTCCAATTGCATCAAGAGTGTTTTCTAAAGTTTATGAAGTTTGAGGAGCTTCAGTTGCTTTCTCAGGCCTATCAGATTAGTTTCCCTGTGTTATTCCTTCACTTTAGATTTGACAATGAAAGCATTCCAGTCAGGGTGGTGAAGGTAACTGCATTGCTTCACATATCTCATGTCGAAAGAGGATTTCTTTCCCCACAAGGATGGGTGGAATTGTGTAGGTTTGGCTGAAAGATTAATCAAAATTGTAAAATTTTGATAGGTGTAGTAATAACAGATTTATAAATACAAATGTATACACTTTTTACTAGGAGTAAAAATATCTTGAAATGAAACAAAACTACAGAAGCAATGCAGAAGTAAAAAAACCTAAGTTTAATAAATAAGAACAATGCCTGGTTTTAAAATTATGATTCTTCCATAAGGTATATAGAAGGAGTATGCTTCTGGAAAAGTGTTTTCTGCAAAGCCATGCATAAATTCATACAACACACTAAGGAACCCATGTACATGAACCTCTTGCAGTGTTATTACATTGCCATGTCCAAGATGGTGGATCTAATCTTTGCTGTATGTGCATACTGTCTGCCAGTAACTACTACTTGCATGAATAGACTTGCATATAGTCAGCAAACAATATATCAACCAAGCCAGTGTGACTAGGTTGCATAGTGGATAGAATCTGTATCAATTAATAAGACATAAATTAATGAATTTCAGGCCTATGCATATGTAGTTTTATGATAGCTGTGTTACATTACCAGTTCATCGCTGTCTTCTCACATGGATTGTCACAGTCACTTGTATCTTGTTTAAAAGACATAGTAATGCCTTTAGAGTAGGGATTGTCTTCCTGTGTGAAAAGTCCAGAGGGACTTTGGGCCTGCTTATAGTTACAACTGAATTAGAGAGCTGACAACAATAACATCTCTGCTGAAATGACTGAAAGGCTACTGCTGTATGTAGAACTCTGCTTAGCTTCTTGCGTCTTCAGTGTGTAGTTATCATCAGCCCTATCTCTTCAGGGATGTCTTGCTGTTTGACCTGTGGTTACAATATGGCTGGCCACACAGAAACTGAAGATACATGGTAAAATTCTGGTTTTGCTGAGTTAGGCGTAAAACTGTGCCTGAAATAAATGGGGCCAAATGTTCACATGACAATCAGAAGCAGAACACAGCACACTTATTCCAGTCTTTCCTTGGATCTCTGGAGATTCATTTAGTTGGTTCCTTTCCTGCTTGAACGGGACTGGGTAACTAGGTGTATGTCCCTCTTTTTGGATGAAAAATTGTAAAAGGTGAATTTCCAAAAACTATGGACACTGACAAAACAGAGATGGTTTCTAACCTTGTCCAGTCCTCTCAAATGTCCCATTCTAGAGTTGACTAATTCCTCACCTGAATTATTTAGATGTTTTCTCCATACTTAGGTTACTGATAATGTAGAGTGTTTTTGTTTTCATGACTCCTTACTATAGACTCAGATTTTAATCTCTGACATTCCAGGCTTACCTTTGTGTTTCACCATTTCTATACTGGAAAGCCATCTGAAATCAACATCTAATATGAGTTACCATAAATGAAAATCAAAGTGAGCCAGTCATGTAATCAGTAAGTTTCTTCTGTAGGTTAACTTCCTTCCCTAATTCACAGCAGAGAAAAGCTAATGCTCAAAAGTTAAATAGTACAATTTCATTCAATGAGCATATGCACATCTGCTCTGAGAGGCTGTGCCAGTAAATCAACTTCCTTCCCAATGAACTTATTTTACCCTGTGTTCTTTCTAAGGAATATATTTTTCTTCTTTCTGAAATATGAAAATGAACAGTGGTAGAAGGATGAAAAATCAAAAGCACTGATCCTCAGGATTTTTAGTTTAGTCTAATGCCTTTTCACAACCTTCTGCTCAATGATAAACTAAGTGCATGAACATTAAGTGCATGAACAAGCCCTCAAAAAGACTTGTTCAAAAAGGTCAAATGATTGTCTTGGCTGTAACACAATAGTACATTCTAGGAGGAAGTAAAAGCTCTTTTGTTCTCCCGGAGTGACAGACACCTAATGTTTACCACTGGGGATTTAGAGTTACATTTCTCCTTATGGCAAGACATATATATCAACATGCCAACCCCACCCCAGTACTCCATCAGGATTCATAAATTTTGGATCCTGGTCTGCCAGCCGCATCTGCTCACATCACATTCCAGTCATGAGCCCTGTGAGCTTGCTGGTGATGGAAGTGAAATAGGACTGCACAATCTGAATCTGTTCCTTTTTCTAGCCAGGAAAGAAATGGACTAGTAGTGGCCTTTTAATTTACAAGGGCATTCTGTAAAGAAAGAGGATGGAAAGTCCCAGTGAACTAAGAATAAATTAATGAACTCATAGGTTAAGGATGAGCTGGAGAGAAGCGCTTCTGGAGCTTTTTAAATGCCAAGACAAAAGGGAAAGAAAGACCCTGACACTGAAAACAAGAGCAAGATGTGAGAAGAGAGATAAGAGTGAGTCTTGAGAAAGCATGAAGGTGATACAGGTAGAAGAGGGCAGGTGGAAAAGGAGAAAAGAAGAAAAGGGAATCAAGAAAAAAATAGAAGAGAACAGAATGAAATGTGTTGTGGTTTAAGCCCAGCTGGCAATTCAGGCACGCAGTTGCTCACTCACTTCCCCTCTTCCTCCCCCCAAGTCCTGGAGGGATGGGGAGGAAAATCGAAAGATTGTAACTCCCATGGGTTGAGATAAGAACAGTCCAGTAACTAAGGTATAACACAAACCACTGCTGCTACCACCAATAATAATAATTATAAGGAATATAACAAGGGAAGAGAATACAACTGCTCACCACCCCCCAACGGATACCCATCCTGACCTGAGCAGTGATCTAACCCTTCTGGGTAATTGCCCCCAGTTTATATAGTGGTCATGACGTGCTGTGGTATGGAATACCCCTTTGGGTCAGGTGTCCTGTCTGCGCTTCCTCACGGCTTCCCCTCCTCCCTGGCAAAGCATGAGACTCAGAAATTCCTTGGTCAGAGTAAACATCACTGAGCAACAACTGAAAACCATCAGTGTTATCAGCACTGTTCCCAGGCTGAAAGTCAAAACGACAGCACTGCACCAGCTACTAAGAAGGAGAAAAATGGCTGCTACTGCTGAACCCAGGACAAGTGGAAAAAGAGGCAAAGAGTCAAAATGAATTGTACAGATGAGAATAGAGAAGTGGAGGAGTAAGCAAGGTGAAGGAAAGCTGAGCAGGATCACAGGGAAGTCCTAAGGGCCATGTGCATTTTGTTTTTAAGGGATAATGCTAAATTAGTACTGCCAAGACTGCTTGACAGAGAGGGAAGACAGCTCAAAGACCTGTGCATTACTAGGGTGCAAGAGCAACGTGTGAACTGTTTGTGGCACATGAGGAGAAAAAAGGCAGAATATGGTCCAAATTTATGACTTTAGAAGAATGCAGACAGAGAACTTCCAGAATAATAAATATGACCAGCAACAGTAATTGAAAGTACAGTAAACACTCATGCTTAGTGTTTTATTTCTTTAGTGCACATTTACACACAATGGAAAACTTGACCAACGGAGCCTAAACTTAGCTGAGTGAAAAATATTCTGAAATATGTCATTTATTGCCATTTTTTTAATTGCAGTGGCTGTCACCATCTTAACTTGAATGTTTCCTTTGCTCTCCGCAGCAGCCTTTACTATGAAAGTATTTACCAACATGAGAACAGAGACTGAGAGCTGATACTTTTAATCCATCCCAAACCTGAATTTCAGTGACTGTTTGAACCTGCAACCTTCTTCTTTTGTCATGGACAAATGTTACTTGTCAAGTTTGGCCATGTTTATGACCTGTTAAAGGTCTGCTGACAGACACTTTTTCAATTCTTCTGCCATTCCTTGTGTTTAGTTTTTATTTCTCTGTGAAGAGGAAATCTTAATGATGAGACAGTAAAGAAAGAAGCTTAATAACCTTTGGTATAATTTACACATACTGGGAAATGCTTGCCTGGTAATTTTGCAAGCCTGTTCATGTAGAGTGCAGCAGTATGCTAGTATTGAGAACACACAAAATAGATCATAATTTTAAATTACTTGCTTATGGTTCCAGCAGTTGCTTATTTTTATTTTCCTATGTGTTATCTAGAATATGGCAAAGAAATGTTAAGAAATCGCTTAAGAAATAAATAACAACCAGAATGCATGATTGACAGCTTGAGAGGAAAGTGTGAGCCCAGCCATGGAAACAATGGCACCAGTAGGACTAATTTTGAAAGGTGACAGCTGCGGTAAAGAAAAAGGGACCTTTTAAAAAATTATGCTGAGGCAGTGCTCCAGCTGTGGCTCAGAGGGAAGTATGTTACCTGCTGAATTATGAGCAACACCTTGTTTATCATGCTATTTAAAGATGGGATTTTCTCTTTGTACTGCAAAGGAAGAGAAAAGCCTTCCAGTAAAAAAGGTGTTGCCCTTCAAATGAATTGCCATTGGTAGCCTGTGTTACAATGGTCCAAGGCATACATTTCTTTAAAGACCGTATAACTTAAAAATTCATTATATTATGTGTATGAAATTACTGTGGAATCTAAATTTATATTAGCCACCCAGAGTGAAGATGAGATGTCAAGGCCATTCTTGAAATGCAGAAGGGAAATGAAAGGGTGTAGCTGGAATGGAGAGCTTAGGAAAGGAGAGGTTGAATAGATGGACTTGTGGCCTTTGCCATCACGTAAGGGAAAAGGGTTCAGGAGAAGCTGTCATCTGCTTCATCCCATTTCATCCTCTGCTGTCTGCAGATCTGATCTATTAAAAACAGCTGATAGGGTAGTTGCATTTGGCACTCTGAAGTAATCTCTTGCCTTGAGTGTCTGCCTGACTTTAAGTGGTGAGCAAGTCCAACATACATAACATGCTCATAAATCTTTGTCTTAATATGTTTTGAGTCTGTGGAAAAATATATGTAAAGAGTGCACAGGATGGGCTCATACATGACAATATTGAAGCTGTTTCACATATGTAAGCTAGAAGACTTCACATATACTGCAGAGAATTCTGCTCCACATGTAAAATTCTACATTATTATTTTGAATACTGCTTCTAGCACATAAAAGCCCATTTTATAAAATAATATACTAACTGGCTTATTTCAAACTAAAGGAATTTTTCCTCCTTTAGGTTTTTGTAAGATACTTTTTTCTATTAATGTGATATTCAGCCAGTGGGAACTTGAATTTTCTACATATTTCTTAAAGTACTGTCACAATTCTTTATTTTGATTTTATTGGTAATCATGTTATCTATATTTATGGTTATGCTGATTCTTTAATCCATTATGTATTGATGTTGAATTACTACCACAGAAGACAAAAATAGATAAAATTACTTCTTTGATGACTGTATAAACCATCTATATTCAAAAAAGATGTCACAGATACCCAGACTTTAGCTCTAATGCATAAAGAATTGCAAAGATGATGGATTCTCAGAAAATCCTCCTCCAAAGATTACCAAACATTAGAGTTTTCAAGTTCAAACTATACACTACATGGTGCTCAGTACATAGACCCAGTTACTGCGTAACAAATTGAATGTAGGGCTGCTGGGGCAGAGGTATTTAGTAATAATAATGTTGTAATTAAACATTAATCATAAAGAAGTTTCAAAATTTCTCACTTAATTTGCTCTATATTTACAGATAGTTAAGCTATAACTCTTTTTTTTTTTTTTTTTTTTTTTTCTGCTACTATTGCATACTTTTGCTGAAAACTATTACTTGCCACCAGAGAGATATATTTTAGTAATGAACTAATTATGGATAACCAGTCCTAATTTAAAACACCATTTAACTAAGTTCAGAGTATTGGGGGAAGCTGTGCAGAATATAGAGTCGTAGAAAGGTTTTGGTTGGAAGAGATCTTAAAGATCATCTAGTCCTAAATATCCTGCCATAGTCAGGGACACCTGCCACTATCCCAGGTTGCAAGTCTCTCAGCTTGTCTTCACAGGAGAGGTGCTCCAGCACACAGATCAACTCTGTGGCCTCCTATGGACTTGCTGCAGCAGGTCCATGCCCCTCTTGTGTTTGGGGCCCCAGCGCCAGATGCAGTACTCCAGGTAGGGTCTCTTGATAGCATAGTAGAGGAAGAAAATCACCTCCTTTGACCTGTTGGTCACACTTCTTTTGATGCAGCCCAGGATATGGTTGACTTTCTGGGCTACAGACACACACTGCTGGCTCGTGTTGAGCTTCTTTCAACTGACACCCCCAATTCTTTCTCCTCAGGGCTACTGTTAATCAGTTATTTGCACAGCCTGTATTTGTGCTTGGGATTGCCCTGACCCATATGTAGAACCTTGCATTTAACCTTGATGAGGAATGAGCCCATCTTTCAAGCCTGGCAAGGTCCCTCTGGATGGCATCCCTTACCTCTAGCATGTTGACTGCATTGTACAGCTTGGAGTCACTGGCAAACTTGCTGAGGAAGCACTCAATCCCACTCTCCTGTTGCTGACAAAGATATTAAACAACACTGGTCCCAATACGGACCACTGAAGAACACCACTCGCCACTGGTCTCCACTTGGATATCAAGCCGTTGACTGCGACTCTATTTTTCAAAAAGCTTCCAGCATATTCCTTATCCACTAAGTGGTCCATGCACCAAATCCATGCCTCTCTGCTCTAGAGACATGGCTGTCATGCAGAACAGTGTCAAATGCTTTGCACAAGTCTGTGTTAATGATGACAGTCACTCTTCACTTGTCCACTAATGTTGTAAAACTGTCATATGCCACCAGATTTGTCAGGCACAATTTTCCCTTAGTAGAGCAATTTTGGCTATCACCAGTCACCTTATTTTCCATGTGCCTTACCATAGTTTCCAGAAGGATCTTCTTCATGATCTTGCCAGACACTAATGTGAGACCAACCACACTGTAGCTCCCCAGATCTTCCTTTCTTCCCTTTTTGAAAATGAGGGTTATATTTCCCTTTTTCCAGTCAGTGGGAACTTCACTGGACTGCCATGATTTCTCAAATATGGCGGATAATATCTTGGCTACTTCATCCCTCAGTTCCTTTAGGACCTGTGGAAGTCTCTTGTCAGGTTCCATGAACTTGTGCCCCTTCAGGTTCTTTAGATGGTCTTGAACTTACAGCAGGTGCTCATTCTTTCAGTCTCTGCCTTTACGTTCTGTGACTTGGGCAGTGTGACTGAAGTACTTGCACATGAAGACTGAGGCAAAAAAGCCCTTGAGTACCTTGGCTTTTTCCATATGCTGGGTAACCAGGTCTCCCATTTCCTTCTGGGAAGGAAGGCCCATAATTTTTCTAGTCTTCTATTATCAATGTATCTATAGAAGCTTTTCTTGTTGCCCTTGATGTCCCTGGGCAGATGTAATTCTATCAGGACTTTATCTTTTCTAACCTGATCCCTGGCAGATCGAACAATTTCTTTGCTTTCCTCCCAGGATAGCTGTCCTTACTTCTACCTTGTGTATGCTTCAGTGGTGTTGCATATGTCTATATATATTGGAAAGTCATAGATGGCACTGTAGAAGGGAGGTCAAATGGAGATCAAGAGATCAAAATTTTTTGCTATGTTTAGACATTCTCTAGAGCAACACTAGAAATTTGGTTCCACTTGAAGTCATTCAGTGTTAGATTTAGACAGCAACGTATAAATTTCTGCGTGTCAGTGGAGGTCTTGTTAGAGGTCTTAGCTTTATTGAGTTGTCTCAATGCAGATTGCTTTCACTATTTGAGACATCATATGGCTTTTTGCCTGGCTTCAGCAGATTCTTTGGAAAGGACATCCTATAGGTTCTGGAGCATATTTGCTAGACCTTAGGGAATTTCTCGTCTATTCTGTGACATGTTAAATAACACTAAATGCTAGTCTTTGGGCAACTAAATTGAACTTCTGGGGCTGACCAGCTGAATTGCTCTTCAGAAACCACTGCCAGCATCAAATGTAAGGCGAGGTTACACACTTATGATACATGTAGATACTTGTATGTGGAAACACACATTTAGTTGTTTCATTTTTCAATACATAGTACCCTTCATGTCAAAGATGACAGGAAGACAAAAATCTGTAATGTACCCTGTTACAGCTGGCAGTGATTTGGGGAAAATCTGCAGACTGAAACGCTTGTATTAGAGCACACTTTCTGAAGGTCTTGTAGTTAAGACTGTTTTGAGCTATGTCTGGTAAGATAAGTCCCTGACAGCTGCTTCTTCTGTAGGTTACCTCTCCTGGCCTAAATAATAATAATGACACCTCTCTGCTCTGTGTGGATTGTTTGTTCTTGGGTAGTTTCAGATGATGATGTTGACAATGCAGCAAATCATTACATAGTCTAAGTCAATGCAAACAGAAAAAAACATTTAGACCCCTGTCTGAAATACAAGCTATAATTTTTCTGACAAAACTGAGATTAATTTCAGTTAAGTTGTAAATATATAGTGCAGATCTCTATTGCTTAGCTAGTCACCTCAGGTTCCTTTCAGAATCAGCAAAAAGTAATAGTCAGCCCTGGGGTGCAATTCATCTTATCCTACTGTTGATATCTAAAATTAATAATACTCTAGAATTGCCTATAGGTCTTTGTGAGCTATAAAGAAAACATAGAACAATTAATTCAAAAAGAGGCATCTATATTTCAATGGCTTAAATTCATTGAAATAAAATAATCTGCAACAGCTTTCCTGTTTCAAGGGTATTTCCACATTGGGAAGGATACTAGAGATATTACTCTCTTTTCCCACAAAATTTAGTACTGTTTAGTAGGCTTATGTTTGCTTCTTCAATATGCAGATGCCTTTAGGGTTTATACAGAGAATTAAATAAATTGATAACAAAGCACAGTTTTGGCTTGCCAGGGATAAAAAGCAAGAGGAGTCACTGGGTCAGAATTAACCTGGGAGAACAGTTACGGGAACCAGACTGTCCCTGCTGTGTCATAGGGAAGAGGAAAACTCAATCTTCCATTGAAATAGAGCTTAAAACTGTGTCACTCTTTCGGAAGTGCTTACCAATGGGTTTGTGTCTGCTGGTACTATACAACATTGGCCTTGGTAATATGGTACTTTACTGATTTTTCTACTTTAAAAGCAATGTAGTCTATGCTATTTCTATTTTATTCTAATGAAGACATAAATCTTTGTCCCAGCATAATGTAATAAAATGAAGTTTGAGTAACTGAACTTGCTGGGGTAGAACACTGTATTTCTATAAAGTGTTCATTCAGTTTTGAACAGCAACATATTTTCTCTCAGATATGACACATGCAATTTTATTTTCAGTGTTTATACATTCTCTGTTCTTTTGACAAGTAGCAGACAATGTATAGTAAACTATGCTATTATGTTGTAAAAAAGTTGCCAACTACATATTTATAGAGACAAAGAACTTTGGATTAATTAGACCATATTTTCTATTTCACACAAAATTCTCAGAGTGAAGCTGAGAGACATTTATTGCAATGGGATTAAAGTGGTGCCAATTTGCTCTTTTCTGAGATGAGAAGCAGCTGTTCTTGTAGAACAAGTGCAGTAGGTTAATAACTGGGTCAGTGGTACATTCATGTCACTGTTTCTGTTTGAAGGGAAGATTCATGCTGAAAAAATGACTGCAAAGGACAAAATGCTGGGTTCTGCCTTTGCTGGTATACAGTAAGTCTTCAGTAGATATGCTTAAGATTTTCTAATTGGCGTGCCTACAGACTTCACAGGTTATCTTTTTTTCATTTATTATACACTGTAATAACAGTTCTACTGACCAATAAATGTCTTCAGGCATAGTCTCATTAATTTTAAATTCTGAAACAATAAAGATGGGTGAAAAACATTGATTAATTTATCTGTAACTACCTGGGACATTAAATACCATTTTCTTTTTTTTTTAAGATTCCTAGGGATTTAGAATCTAATTCAGCTCCTCTTTACGATGTTTTGATTTCAAAAGCTAATAGCAGTAAACTTAACTTTTCTCTGGAATGTGCAGGTGTAACACTGAAGATACAGAAGGAACAGACTTCAGGAAGAAGAAAGTACCATTTTCAAACAGTTTCCATAGAAGAGCTGCAGTTCTATATGTATCTGGCATGTGAGTGGCTGTTTGATATCAGGATTGCATTCAGATGCAGCAAGCTTCAAAGTCTGGTTTGTTCTCACAGTATACAAGAACTCCTTTTTCACAGGGCATTTTGTAACCTGTGTTCATCTGCTCATGAGCAATGCCTTGGGTTTATTCAGTAACATGGGCTTTTTTAAGTTGAAATTTTATTCTTACCTCTTAATATTCTTAACATTTATTCAGACATAAAATAGTACTCTTTTGACCAAAATCTGTTTTTTGATGTCAGTGCAGTTCAATATCTAGACCCTTTTTGGAGTTGCAATAGAAGAGGCCTATATTCTTCCACCTAGAAAAATTTTCATGAAAATGAAGATGTGAAAGAGACAAAATCTCTACATAATGTGAAGAAAATAACTTTAAGGCATAGGGATCTCATAAAAAGAGGAGGAAGATGAATAATAAGTGAGAAAGCAATTTATACGCAAAGACTGAGTTGGAGGTAACAGGGGAAAAATCAGAAAACAGATACAAGTTCTAGTTGTTCAGGATAAAAAAAATAAAAAGAAAAATTAAGTCAGAAAATTGCTGAGTTGCTTTAAATAACACTGGGCTACTCTGCTCTGAAAGGAGTATTTTTGTTAGTGGACTTCTGCTATAAGAAGCAAAGGAATATTTTAACCTTTTGAAGAAATCATCAGTATCTATTTCTCTAAGAAATTGCATTCTAGTATGGTGAACAGTGTCTTGTCTAGTTACCATTGCTTTGTCATTTCTCAACTGTATTGTATTAATGGGTGTTCAGTATAAGGAGATTTAAAATAACAACAAAATCAGTAGTAGGGCACCCAACAGCAAATTGCATCCATATGCGGAATTGTTTAGGATACTCAAAGGAGTGGGTACAGCTTCCGAAGAAAGTATGGCAACGAATAACTGTATATGGAGGTAGATGCTTGTTGATGATTGTATTGGGTTGGATTTACATGACAAGGTTTTGCTAGAAGGGGGTCTGCGAGGTTGGCTTCTGTGAGAAGACACCAGAAGCTGCTCTCCTGCTGGACAGAGCCAGTTCCAGCCAGCTTCAAAGATGGACCCGCTGCTGGCCAAAGCTGTCCAAAATCAGCAATGCTGATAGTGCCTTTGTGATAACATATTTGAGAAACGGTAAAAATCACTGCACAACAACAGTTGAGAGAGAGGGGAGAAAATGTGAAACAACTATGCAGACCCCAAGGTCAGTGAAAAAGGAGGTGGCAGAGGTGCTTCAGGCATTGGAGCAAATTCCCCTGAAGCCTGTGAATCAGACCATGATGAGGCAGTTTGTGCCCCTGCAGCCCATGGAAGTCTACGGTGAAGCAGATATCCACCTGCAGCCTGTGGAGGACCCTACATGGGAACAGGTGGATGTGCCATGAATAGAGTTGCAGCCCATGGACAGCCCACGCTTGAGCAAGTTTGCTGGCAGGGTCTGTGACCCTGTGGGGGACCCACACTGAAGCAGTCCTTTCCTGAAGGATTGTTCTCCTTGGAATGGACCCATCCTGGAGCAGTTCATGAAGAATTGCAGTCTGTGAGAAGAACTCACATCGGAGAAGTCTGTGGAGGACTGTCTGCCATGAGAGTGAATCCATGCTGGAGCAGGGAAAGAGTGTGAGGAGGAAGGAGAGGCAGAGATAAAGCATTATGAACTGACTGCAACCCCATTTCCCTTCCCCTTGCACTACTTAGAAAGGGGAGGAGAAAGGGGAGACGGGAGTGAAGTTGATCCTAGGAAAAAGGAGGTGCGCGGAAAGGTGTATTTTAGCCTTTTTCTCATTTCTCATTAACCTACCTTGATTAATTGGCAGTAAATTAAATTAATTTTCCACAAGTCAAGTCTGTTTTGCCCATGACAGTAATTGGTGAGTGATCTTCCAGTACTTGTCTTGCCCCATGAACTTTCTGTTGTATTTTCTCCTGCTGTCCTGGTAATGAAGGGAGATGATAGAGCAGCTGTGGTCGGCAGCTGTCAGCCAGCAAAGGTCAACCCACCACAATGGTAAAGGCAAAACATCCTCAAGGTTGATTTAAGGCTGCAGAATGAATGTCCAGTGTGTGTTCCTTTGATCTTCTTTCCTCTCTGGTAAACACACAGCAGGAGTATTAAAATAGAACCAAATGAACGAACAAGAAATCCCACTCTTCTATAATAAGTCAATCTGCAAGAGAAGATGAAGGAGAAAACAGCTGCTCAAAATAGATACTTCTTACATTATTTAATTCTCTACATAAAAGTGCTTAATTATTCTGACAAAGGCTAAATGAGAATGAAAAGAATAGTCAGGCCAAGGTTATGAATTTGCTCTTATCTCATCCAGAGGGAAAAAAAATCCAGCAATGGTTTGTAACTCTGTACATGGATTGTGAAAAGCCCATGGAAGGAACCTGCGTGTCAAAACTACTTATGCTCCTTGTTTACAGGGCTAGTCCGACACCAGGCATAGCTAGACTGCACAATTACAGTAGTGATATTTTCCACATGCAGGAACTCACTAGCTTGAAGCTCTAAGGCAAATGGCTGCAAGAAAAGGTCAATTCAGCAGATAATTAATTTTACTAACCTCGAGCTTCACCAAACACACATGTTGCTTTTCAGTATTGTAAGCGTGGAAGATTAACAATAATAAGGAAATTATTATTTCCTTATATTCCACTATATAACGAATATATATCCACTATGTATTATATAGTATATATATTTAATATATATATCCACTATAATATATATGTCCACTATATTTTCCACTTGTATTCCACTAATAAGGAAATAAATTTCATTTCTTGCATTATGAGTAAGGTAGGATATAGCTAATAGATTACCTTCTTCCCCAGTTCCTGCTGATCAAAGTCAAATAATTTTGTAATTTTTACCCTATTTTAAGTCTTACAACTGTGTACTGGTCATAACGGTCAATGAGTAATCTGTTTTCGTCAAGTGGAACTAACAATCTGTTTGTGCTACCTCAGTACTAAGAGCTAGTTCAAAGCTTACGTTCCCTTATAGATTTCTGAGAGCTGGTATTTAATAAAAATTGGGGGGGGGGTTCATCATAGAATTTAAATGGATCTTCTTTTCTTCCTTATGTTCCCCTTAGTTTTTTGTTATGTAGGAAGTGTGTATCATAACGGTTTAACAATAAAAGTGTTTTACAGTAAGCAGGCTTCATGCTAAGTAGGTTTTATTCCCTTATATTAGCTTTTGGAAACTAGAACAAACACATCAGTGATTTTATGTCATTCTCTGCAAGACAGGAAAGAAATGTACAATTAACACTGTAAGCAGCTTTAAAAGCTTCTCTCCTAACAAGAAAACAAAGCAATAAACCTAGAAGCTCAATTTCTTGCAAACTAAAGCATTTTTAGTTTACATGTATGCTGACATAATTTTTAATAATTAAAATGATTCTGAAGTTGCTGCTATAAACAACTCCAGAATATGATATTGTGATACAAATGTACCTTTCATGCTTCATACAGAAATGAAAAGAGAGATAGCCCAATATTTTTTTTTACAGTTACAGATGGACTGAAGTTGCTTTATGACAGTCCTCCTTCCAAATTCAGTATATTCTAGTTAAAAGGCAGGGACCAGGTTAGGAAAGCTAAGGCCCACTTAGAATTAAACTTGGCTAGGGATGTTAAGGACAACAGGAAGGGATT
>JANRGW010009718.1:0-16936 GCA_024733675.1 Psilopsiagon aymara
CTGTCCATGTCACCAACAAAGATGTTGAACAAGAGCGGTCCCAACACCGATCCCTGAGGGACACCACTCGTTACTGGTCTCCAGATGGACATAGAGCCTTTGAGCACAACTCTTTATGTGCAGCCATCCAGCCAGTTCTTCATCCACCGAGTGGTCCACCTCTCGGATTGATATCCCCAACTCAGAGACAAGGATGTGGTGTGGGAGCGTCAAACAATATTCCTAAAGGCTCACTTTCTCAAACAGCTTAATCCAAAGGGAAGCCACTTAACTGACTTCAACAGAAGTATTATTAAAATCTAAGGCAAGAACACATAAACAATTGATATTTCATCTGGATTGCAAGCTGAGATACCTCAGTGGTTGCCCAGAGAAAAAGGCTAGTTCCTCAACCCCCAGAAAGTCATATTGCAGCGCTTTTGTGTGGATGCAAAGAATAGCAAGACAATGTAGAAAAGCACAGCAACATCTTTGTTTTGGACACCAACGCAATTCCACTGGGGTAAGTGTATTTTTAAGAGGCAACATTAGACTTGCAGCTTCTCAGAAATGTAGAGGTGCCATGAATGTCAAATCCCACTGGAGGGAAACATATTTATCCTAACATTCCTAATGTCCAGACTTCTAAGGAAGACTGGCAGCATTAGACTTTCAGATCCTTACTACTATACTGTATTAGATGACAGATGTCATCACCTTTTGCAAATTTTGATTAAAAGACTAGCACCAACAGCAAGGATTTTATTGCATATTTTGTTAGCTTGTTTTTAAAATCTAAAGGTGCCGGGTGCTGCATGGGACATTTGCTTTTGAAGCCAACTGAAACACCAGTGTTCAAAATCACTCTACAAGAAAAATTAAGAGAAAACACCCCTACCAAAACTGTTCAGGCTTCTAGTTACCTGATGTCTGAGCGCAGAAATAAATGCTTCAAACAGCATTCTGGAGCATCAAGTATTTGAACAGGAGTAATTATCATCAATTATCACTAACTTTTTACTTCTGGAGGGTTTTGGCAGTTTTGTTTTGGGGGGAAGGTTTGGTGGTTTTTTTTTTCTTTCCTTTTTTATTCCCCTCCTTTTTATAGCTTCATTTCTAAGTTTTTTATCAGGAAGAGAGACAACAATCTCTGCATTTTCTTAACTCAATAAAACAAGCTGGAACACAAAATGGGTACTCTTTCCTCCTTGCAGCACACAAAGCATCTTTTCACTCAGAACCACTAAAGCCCTATAATCAACATTTTTAAATGCACAGCCTAGCAAGTTATAAAAAGAACTCCATTAAGAACAGATTACTCTAAAAAAAACCCAAAACTTATTTCCGATACTTATTTCTGCTCCATGATATCAACTTCCTTGCTTTAACACATCGATAATGAGGAACCACGGCATTGATGCACCCGTAAAGGTCAATAAAAGGCTCCACTGTCTCCTCTGCAATTCAGAACACTGGAATGACAGCAGCAGAGCTAGTGAAACTTGGTTTCTTACATTCTTATGCCTCTTGAAGCACAGTGATGCCATACCAGTCTGTCCCAGCTATTGCCACGGCCCCGTGTTCTCTTCTCTTACGGAGCAGCACTTAATCTTCCAAGATGATTTCCAGCTCCTTCTGCACATCCTTCCTTGCAGGGGAAGAGCCAGTGTGTGTTATGCCCACTCCTTGGGGGCTGAATAACATTAAATCAAAGGGAGAAGGAAACGTGGTGACGCAAACACTTACCTTTAATTAATTAGAATTAATCAAAATACAAAACAGTGTTCTAGCAGTCAAAGGAGCACCAGGGCAAATGCAAAGATAGAGTGAATCTCAGAAAAAATATAAATGCTTCATTTACAGGCACCCCCTAATTAAAATGTTGGCTTTTTTTCAAGAGTGTGCACTGACAAAGATGTGCTTTTGCAGAATCCTTTCTGGTATTTTGCAGACCAGTTGCGAGAAATCATCTTCAGGAACCACACTTAAATCTCAGCCTTGCCAGTCTGAAACTGTAGGCTGCTGCTCCTCTGAAATGAGAAGGCTGCCCCTTTGCAAGTGGCCATGCTCCAAGTGTCACTGCCACCAAGCTGCTCCCCAACTGCTTCTTCAGGGCTATTCTACAGCTTGGGCTTCTCCCATTCTATCACCAGCCACGTGGACTACCTAGCACGCCTATTCTGTATGCAAGTGCATGGCATTTGGGGGCATCAGCCACTGCTTAGCTAGTTGGCTGCCTGCTTAATTACAACCCCATCTGAGATAATCTTTTCTAAATGGGTGAAAGTGGAGAGCATCTCCATAGCTACTAATAAGGCTGCCACAATCTCTAATCAGAGCAGTGTAAGCAACGCCAAGCAGTTATACGTGAAAGGCTTCAGCCAAGTGCTATAACCAATTTAGCCAACTGCTATGAAAGTAGGTTTATTAATATGGGTATTCTAAAAAGTACTTTTACAAGAAGTTCTGAAACCAGAAGAGAGAAGCTAATTATCTAGACAGACCTCTAATCTACCACTCATCCTTTCATGCGAATGAAATGTCTCAGGATCAACATCAGCCATCTGTGTTTGAGAAACATTTGGTGCCTCTAGAGTACTCACTTGTCAAGTTAGGACCACAAGATAGGAGTTTGACCCATTTCCCTCACAGAGCCTTGAATTACCAACACCACAGAACATTTGAGTGTCATTTCTCATCTGAATTAACAGTTTTAGCTTCCAGGCCTTTTTCTGCTTTTCTTCACTGTTACTTCGTAACACATTTTCCCCATAAATATTTTCATGACTCTAATCAGCTCATTTCTCAACCTTTTTTTTTCGGTCAACAAGATAGATTACATCCAAGCCTCCTGCTGCAAGGCACTTTCTTCATCTTTGGAAGAACTTCCACAGCCCTCTTCTTCACCCTGCAGCTCCTCCAACATCCTCTAAAGAATGCTGATACCAGAACACCTCCTAATGCCCCCACAATGTGACATGCAAAGACAAAACTTTATCCATCTACAGCACTGGGGCATGCTATGGATGCAATAAAGAGACACAGCCAGGCTGCGTGGGAAGCACAGGGTGTCTTTTCATAGACACCACAACCTAAAAGCAGGGCCCAATCTATCAAAACCCCAAAGCTTCAGCTCTGCCCACTTACATTGAGCAGCAATTCACAGAATCATAGAATGGTTTGGGTTGGAAGGGACCTTAAAGATTACCCAGTTCCAACCCCCTGCCACAGGCACGGACACCTTCCATGAGACCAGGTTGCTCCAAGCCCCATCCAACCTGGCCTTGAACACTGTCAGGGATGGGGCAGCCACAGCTTCTCTGGGCACCCTGTGCCAGTGTCTCACCACCCTCACAGTAAAGAAATTCTTCCTAACATCTAATCTAAATCTCTCCTCTTTCAGTTTAAAGCCATTACCCCTTGTCCTGTCACTACACGCCCTTCCAAAAAGTCCTTCTCTTTCTGAAAGAGCAGAGCAAAAGAGGAGACAATGTGGAGCACACCATCATCATAACCTCATGCTTTTGGAGAGCCAAAAAGGCTCCACTGGAAGTGACCTGCTCTGTCCTGCACCCAATTCCTATCCAGTATGCCCCTGTAGTTTTCCCTTTTCATCTTAGGAAGCGTGATGGCCACCTTGAATTCTGTCAAGCTGATAAAGAGTGGTCTGTGACTTCAAAATCCAGTATTAAGTAGTACACACTGTGTCTGTACTCTGCAAGCTGGAAATGCCAACATGTGAAAGCCACCCTGTACACCAAGTCTGTGTCATTTTAACAGGCTTCCCTTCCTAGCTGCAGTCTCTGCAGATCTATAAACCAATTTGGCAGCAGCTCCAGCGACAGCATTGCTACACAACAATAATTACCAAAGCAGGAAACGCTCAATAATATGGAAATAATTCACTGTCAATAATTCACTGCCATTACAGGTAAGTATTTTTCATGTGAAGAAAGAGATGTTTCTTTCACCCTTTCCCTAATATACTAAACAGAAAACAAGGAACTATCACCCCAAATGAAAGTACTGCATGAAATTCCCTGCACAGGATCCCCCACTGCTGGCACATACCACCAGGGAGTCAGGGAACCTCCAAAGCACCCTTTGGGAACAGCTATCAGATTTGTCCAGGCATTCATTCCTGGAATAAAGTGTAATTCTGCAAAGCAGATACCTTGCCTCTAGGGACCAAAGAGATAAAAGGCCCAAATTCAGCCCCATAACAAAGCAGCAACACTCATGCATAAGCAACAATGATGCTCTCAAAACACCACAGGGTTTCATTTTTATTTTTTAAACAGAACACTTTGTACATTACAAACTTCACATAAAATGATCTCTCAGCCACTCAATTATCACAAGCACTTATGGGAATTCTGTAGTTTATACAGCATTTTTAATTACTTGGTATAAGAAAGGCCCAAATTTGATCTAAGAAGTGACAGTTTGACAAAGCCTCCTAAGAAACAAGGCTTCTCAAGCACTGAATCTTCAAGGGTTCCTCATCTACAAGAACAGTGCAGAAGTGAAAATACATAATAGGGAGTTTTACCAGGTCCAAACCATGGAGGCCACGGAAGAGGATATGGTGTTTGTCTGCCGCAGGAAAATCACAACGTATCTCTATTTAGACTATGCATGCATGCCTATTTGCTCTAGATGCATGTATAATCAGGCCTAGCATACATTAGAAAACATATGAAGGATTAAACATCAATCGCCTGTCCTCCTACACTTCCCAGCTCTCTGCCAGGTCCCAAGAAAAACAGAAGGCACAGTAGCAATGGTTGGAAACAGACTCTGAAGTCGGAATATAAGAGGAAAATGCCCATTTTCTTTTTGCAGCAGAAGCAGACCCTGTAACAAGCACATTAGTGTTTCACTCTCCAGAAATACCTCCATATTCTGAAACTAGGAAGTTCTGATGGCTTTAACAGGATTTTAAAGATGCAGCACAAATAAGGGTCATTAACATTTGGAGACGTGACAATTACATTTGACAACAGAATTTACAGTATTATGCAAATAATTGTTTTAACATTACCCAAGCATCCCACATATTATAACTATTTCTGGGGGACTAAGAGAGTTTCACAGAATCCCGAAGTGTAATCTTTTGCTAACTTCACCATCTGGGAGTGCACAGACAGCACTTAATCCTACTGGCTTTTTTCCAAGAGACTTACAGTAAGTCTGTGGTATGCCTTTCTTTTAACAATCAAATGAGGGGGTCACTTTGGTTTTGATTGTGGTGTAAAATAGCCCACTATCTAAACAATATTAGGGAGATCAGGTCTCCAGAGAGCAACAGGGTCTTTTACTGGACTAGCTGTCAAAGCTGAAACTTTGCTCAGCGTTTTCACCCAGGTATGCACAAACATCTTCAGAAATTAAGCAATGCAGAAAACTTCAAACTAAACACAGATAAATCATAAAGAAACAAGTTGCTGGTAGAACATCGGGCACATCATAAGAAAAGAAGGGCACTAGCTAGTGAGATGATGGGAGAAAGGGCACACTAGGAATGAGGAGGGTGAAGCAGGAAAGCAGGGTGTAATTACAGCCAGGTCATAAAGCCATTCAACAAATCTAGGGATAACTCTTCTGTTATGCATACGTGTATCTCCACCATTATCCATTATGTGTACCCAGAAGAGCTATAACAGGTTTGGCCTCTCAGGTACATCTCTGCAAAGCTTTCATTGCTTTCTTCTGTATTTCTTTGGTTTAAAATGACTCAGAAGGATCAAGACCAGGAAACCAATAGGAAGATCTGAAAGATGATTCCTCCTGAAAACAGTGTTCCAGCCCTTCACCAACTGTCTGTAGGAAAGCAACAGCGTGTGGAGTCACCCACACAATTCACATGAAGGCGCTACTGCTCTGGATGGAGTCTTCTGCATTCAGAGCATACACAGATTTCAGAAATCCCTACAGCTCTGTCCTCCAAAGCGTTAGTTATAAACACATGCTATTCTGACACTGCTTGGTTTCATTTGGTTTAGGTTATTTGCAGTGCATTGGAAGTCTGGTCTTTGTGAAGACTGTGGTAAGGCTGATAGCCCTTCTGAAGGCTCAAGAAGTGATGGCAGAAAAGGAATGTGGGTTGAGGATAATGGAAAAAAAAAATCTTTTGAGGTTTTATGTTCCAGTTCTGGCTGTAAAATATGCACTGATCTACCATGGTCACAAAGAGGATGGTAAATAAAGGGATGAAAAATCAATGAGAGTTCTCATTCCAAGTGTTTTAGGAAACATGGGCACAGCTTGTCCAGAGAAACAACACAGCATGCTTCAGATGAAACAGGGCTCTCCCTAGAGTGCTACATTGGCACTTGAGCTGGTGTGTTTCAGACGCCTTCTGGTTTGGGGGATGAAGGCTTTCTGGTGGGTGGGCTGACCTCAGAAGTTCTGCAAGGTCTGAGGAATCAAAGTGGGCTGACAACTTTCTTGTCCCCTAACACTCCATGGGTCAAATGAACACGTCCAGGCTGGATGTCACAGACTGCAAGCTGGCAGAGAAAAAGAGTAATATTGGTTCTCTTTATAACGTAACTCTTATGCTTCATCCTGATTTGCCTCACAATTAATTAAAAGGATCAACATTTACAAAGAAACACAATTCACAAAATGTAACTGTCACACTTCAAGATTAGTCCAGCTGAAAAGTAGAGCAACGTGGCTTTTTAATCTCCAACAGTACTTAAGTAAAGAGTGGCAGCACTCTTAGATAAGGATATAATTAGAAGTTTTCCATTTCATTCAACTGTTGCAAACAGCAGGGGATTTCAACTGAGCAATATGATGGGAAGGGCCAAAGGAAAGCAATTGGCAAAAGAAAGCAAAGCACTTTGAAGAACACAACCTTCTCCCAGTTTGTTCACAACACTGTGAATAAGGAAAGGCTTTGTCTCGGACAGAAGCCATAAGTTTATTTTCTTTAGAAAATTGCCCAAAATGGCTTTCCTGGCCAACACATACAGATGAAACCTATATTCTCAGCTGTGGAACATGCTCCCCAGTTGTTAACACCACGTAAGGCAGCTGCTCACACACAAAGCCTCAATTTTAACAGGTCAACACTAGTAATGGTCCAAGATTTCAATAAATTGTCCAATCCTTATTTTCAGATTTCTAGATCAAATTCCCATGCAAAGCTGAGTGGAGCTGTACCTTGTCAGACTACTCTGCCACTCAGTGGCCACATTTCACTCTTCTACAATAGGAACTGCACCCATGACACATGGAGGACAAGATGTAGAAGTCAGCTTTGCAGGCACATCCCACTGGAAGGAGATCAGAAGACATCCCCCAGTGAGCATGGAAAGACTGAGAGAAGTCAATGCTATCCACAGTGAACCCTTCTTCCCATCAACTGCTGACTACCACAGACAGGTCTACTCCTCCACTCCATGGCCATGCTACCACTGGCTCCCTTGCCCACAGAAGTTAAAATTGCCGCTGCAAAATGCAAGGTGCCGTAGCTCTGCATCCCCTGCTGTGCAGCAGAGCACCAGGCAAACAGACACAGGAAAGGTCTGCCCTATTTCCTTCAACCCACACAAAGCCGATCAAGTCCTATGCAAAGGGTACACACAGCTTACACAGCTACCTGGAGGTGTATTATTTCCTACGCCTCAGGTATTTGTTCAGATTTTGCACTGTTTCCCAAATAAGATGGAACTCTTTCACCTTCCCTTGAGTCTTCAGTCATGCTTCCTCTCATACCCCCACAGATTTACTTTTACCATAGCTAAAGTCACACAGTTTACCAGGCTTTACTTTCTATTTGACTTACATCCAAGTTTGCTGAAGAACATTGCATAAGCTCTTATCTGCATAATGCCTGTTTCACTGTTTCAGACACAGAGTAATACCTCAAGAAGATGTTCTAGCAGCAGCCTTCCCTAACAAGCTTACTTTGTACCTTCTATATGAAAACCCCCATCTCTGTCTACACATTCACACTCATCCCTTTTAATTTTGGTTAAGATTAGCTATCCTGCACAGTGCTATATTAGCTCTGTATATATTTATGCCCCTCAATACACTGTGTGACATACCACTGCAAGCACCAGGTGCTTTTGTACTGCAGTGCCTTTCTGAGTGTTGAGAACAAATCCTGCCTGTTTCACACTGCTTGTGAGTACGACTGTTTCACTGTAGATATTTTAGTTCCTTCAGGTCTTGTTAAAACCTCACACAGGAAACAATTTCCAAACTCCATTCTTATTTTCAAAGTCAAGACCTCCTTGCTATTCCTCCAGACTGAGCTATTTGTCACATTATTCTTTATGACTAACCCATTTGCTACGCACAGATCTTTTGTGCCTTATAACCTGCCCAAAACAATGCCTGACTGTAGCAGAATGTTCACCTGATTTTTGTCAGGTCTTCTCCCAGTAGTACTCCTGCAGCCTTGGGGAAGGCAGTATAGAGCCTCCCAGCTCCGTAATGCTTCTGGAGGACTGGGACTCTCAACAGGAGATCCAGAAAGAGAAGAAAAGAATGACAGGCATCTGCACATATTTCTTCTGCCTTCTAGTTTCAGGAACGTGGACTAAAATATTAACAACTGAAAGACAAAGAACAAGTTGTTACATGATGCTAATAGCCACCCATAATATTTTTTTCTTCTTGGTAAGGTAGCCTTCCTCATTTCTTACCTGTGGAAAAGCTCATGCCTTGGAATAACACAAAATAAGGACATCCACCCTTAAACAATGAAAGCTGCTTTCAGCAGTACTTAAATATGGACTCCTAAACTGAAAGGATTCCACACCCTTAGAAAACCTTTTTTGTTTCAAAAGGAGTCTTTTGCCTACGAAGACACCACTTCTTGACATAGTTTGTGGTGCTGCTTTCAATTTCTATTGCAGTCTTCATGGAAGGATCTTCTCCCACATTTTGTTATTTCCTCTGCACACTGATTTTGGCTTGGATAGAGTTCCATTTCTTCATAGCAGGTAGCATGGGGCTATGTTTTGGATCTGTACTGGAAACACTGCTGCTAACACAGGGATGTATTACCAGTTATTGCTGAGCAGTGCTCACAGAGTCAAGGCTTTTTCTGCTCCTCACCCCATCAGCAAGCAGGTTGGGATGCATAAGAAGCTGGGAGTAAACACAGCCGGGACAGCTGAGCCCAACTGACCACAGGGGTATTCCATGCCATACAACATTATGTCAGCAGTAACAGCTGAGGGAAGAAGGAGGAAGGGGGGATGTTTGGATTTAGGGTGTTCATCTTCACAGGTAACCATTACATGTGATGGAGCCCTGAAGGTGGCTGAACAACTGCCTGCAGTGGCAAGTGGTGAATGAATTCCTTGTTTTGCTTTGCTTGCGCGCACAGCTTTTGCCTTACCTGTTAAACTTCTTCTCTTTATCTCAACCCATGAGATTTCTCCCTTTTACCCCTCCGATTCTCTCCCCCATCCCACCAGGGCTGGGAACAGGGGGAAGTGAGCAAGCACGTGGGTGGTACTCAGCTGCCCACTGGGGTTAAACCACGACACTCTGTGTTGACTGTTATCCCAAAACAACAACAAAACCACCCAACCTCACCAAACACGCCTTTGGAAGAATTTTCTTGGCAGCTCAGCTTGCGTCCCTCTACACTAATTGCACTGCTTTCTGCTGCATGCGTGAGTCCAGGTAGAAGTGTGAGAAATACCATCTTAACTCAGGAAAGAACCCTATATAGCACAGCGACCCCCTTATTGCCCAGCAGAGACCTCTGTCATACAGCAAAGCGTGAGAGGGTCTCTCTTCTATATTTCAAAGAAAAAAACATGGAAGGCTCTGTTTTTTTGTGATGCCTATCTCTAAATATATCTATAGAACCAAGGCCTTGGGGTGTCCTGAAACATAAGACCCTGACCTACAGTTGTGAAAGGCTTCTTTGGCACGACCTCATGCTTACTAGGGAAGCGTTCTCTTTTGTCACTGTTCACAGCCTTTCATTTTCTGTCACAGGGTTTTCTATTCCTGTTAAACTATTCCCCCCAATACAAAAACAGTTAGCCTGCCTCCAGTGTGCTCTTTCCTGGGTTTGTAGGCTTCATTGTTGTTCCTTCTCTTCCATCTCCTGCTTCCTGCTTGCCTTTCCCCTCCAACCTCCACAGTCATTACTCCTCCTCTTCAGCTTTGCCCACAATTAAGGGTGAACAGAGTCTTCCCTACAGTGTTATAAATGTAGACTTACACAGAGGTGATCCGCTTTCCACTGTTGCATCCCACTTCCCTTTTATCCTACCACTTTCTTTGTCTGTTTGACTACCCACTGAGCAACTGTTTTGGTGTGTTCTCCAAAAGGATACTAGAGGGGTTCTAGTAATTTCAAACCACCTACCTGTGTAACACTAGTTCAAATTACCCTTGCCAAACACCACTACATTTCAGCAAGAATAAATGCATCTAGTTACTTATCTAGTGTTTCCAAGCTCTCTAGGGAGTATGATGCAGTTCAAAGGGGAAAGAACAACAAAATTTTCCCCTTCATTATTTGATATTGGAGGAAGGTTTGAGGGTGGTTTCTGTTGTTGTTTTAAAGGCACCACGTCATTTGCTTGATAGCCTGAAGAAGTTTTCTGGTCTTAGAGAGAGTTGTGAGGGAGCACAGCGGTTACACCACACACCAAAACCTCAGGATCGTAAACAAGTGCAAGAGAGGCAGCGCACCTTACCCTGTAATTAAACTGAGTGATAGTTTTTATCTGTAAACAAGGCAGTCCCACACAACCTCTCAAACACCAGCCTAAGCCTGCAAGTTTACAGGACTGGTATCGCAGCATTTTATCACCATAGCATCGCTTCTCCCCCCCCCCCCCAAGCATCTGAACTAGCATGACAGGCCAGATAACCTGAGGCCATCTCAACACCAGAGACAGAAGTGAATAATGGTGAATTTGCTCCCACCCTGCATCCCTAGGGGATGCTGAGCCAAACATCTGTGTTACAGCTGAGGCCATGCATCCCTTCCAGCAGCGCCTGTGCACTTCCTCCCTTCCCCAGAGCTCTTGGGCAATGGCCATAGGGACCTCTCTGCCAGGGTGCTGATGGCACCACTGCCACACTGGCAAGAAAGGCCATTAGAGGAAGGGAACCTGATGGGAAGAGAAGGGGAAGCCTCCATTCACACAGTTTCTCTAAATTGCAGGATCTCAAGTTTGCTGCTTGAACAAAGAAGCAACAAGTTCAGTCCTCAGACCTTAACCCACTCCAGAGCCATTCACTCCACAGGGCTCAGGCAGCATTTGACTCCAAGTCTATGCACGTTTATTTGCAGTTTCTCCAGAAAACAGACAAGATACAAACAAGGTATTTTTCTGCCTTGTCCCTCCTCTCTCCTGGAAACAGAAAACAAGCTGAGCCCTTGAGGCCAAATGCTTCCTCCTCCTCAAACAGGGGCCATAGGGCACACCAAACCTTGGAACAAAACTAGTCAGCTATGAGCAAGTGATGGAGAGACCTTGATCTCAGCCTGCACTTCACCTTTCGTACAAGAAGATACCATTGTCCCCAGAGTGGTGTGCTGTGCTGCTCATACACAGGAGCACACCACATTGTGTTTCATTCCTGTCATAGGGCGTCCTGCCTCGGCCCCTCTCCAGCAGCATTTCTAACACTTCACATCAGCACTTCCACACAAGTTAAGTGTTTTTGTTCCCTTCGTACTAAAAGGAAAAACAAGTGCCTCAACGGGGAAAGAAGTCCCCAGATCATTCACTTCAGGTACAAGCCGTGGCTTTTATTAGAGACAGCTCTGTCCCCAGTCCACATTAAACCAACCACACCACCAGTCTTGGCAACGGCGGCAACATATCAGCAAATAATAAGATCCCAAAGCAAACCTTTGGGCCAGAAAGACCTAAAGAGCAATTTGCAGCGTACATAAAACTTGTTCCTTGCCTTTGTTTATACGAATACCTAGACACCCGAAAGAATTATGGCCATTTCACGTTGCCATTTGCATGTTTCTCTTGGTTTGAGATATCTACATTATATTGTGCAACAAAAACTAGAAACTCACTGCCAGCTATGAGGGTTTCCTCTTCTTTGGTTTCCAGTGTTTTTTCATACAAATGAGCCGAGTACCAAAATAATTCCCCATCCCTGCCACGAAAGCACTACGCAGAACTACCTTGTGATTTAAGAATCAGACACTTCTAAACCCAAGCAAGAATGGGATTACAGCTAATCACATTAGCCTATAACTTTTTTCCCCCCTAAAAGCAGGATTAAAGGCAGAGATGGGGAACTTCCCACATTCCCACACACCAGCCGCATTCTTCCATAGTAGGCTTGCTGAATGGCTAAGAGACTTACCATCCACAGACCTAGGATTTTCAGGGATTACTCTGGAGAGGTTGCTTAAGGAACTCACCGGGCTGTAATTCCCAGCTTCGCACTACTGGAAGGGGACACAGAGACCTTAAAATGACATTGAGAAGTACACCAGAGGGAGTCCCTGTCTGAAGAAGTTGTCATCTGCGTTTCGCAAGGGCTACGGAGACACTGATCTTAATTAAGTTTATTGAGAAGAATAAGGAAATGAACTGAAAGCACAGGAGTGCAGATGTGATTAACAAGAGAGGTGACAAGGTAGGGCAGAGGGAATCACCCTCCAAGGATGATGCTGACATAGCTTCTTTTAAAAATTAAAGAGATCAGTAAGTTTTAATGTCTTACCAACTCCTGCATTCTGCCTGAGAGAGCGTATGTGACTGATGCAAGTTCTCACCTTCAAATGACACTTGAAAATGGCTGGAAAACAACTGCTTTTTGTGCAGAGAATGGGAGGAAGACAGGAAAGAAAAAATTCTGTTTACATTCCGCAAAATGGAAATGACTCATTTCAGATCAACTACCACAAAACTAAGATCTATGAGATGATATAAGGTTAGCTTTATGATCTGTATTTTCCATTTCTGAATGCCTAACCACATACCTGAATAAAAAGGCATACTCCATCCCCAGCGGCACCACACATACAATACAAATCATGACATGACTCGAAAAATTTCTTGAGGATAAACATTGCAAGCTTGAAGTTAGATCAATTCCTTGGAAAGAAATGGGAAAAAAAAAAAAAAAAAACAAACAACTTTTAATTTCCTTTTTCAGTCAAGACACCTAAAAATGAGTTCAGCAAAGAGAAACAAGAAGTAGTTCAAACAAATCTAATTTCTAATCATGAAACAGAAGACCCCCGATACAGATCTGGAAGAAAAAGCACTTTCTCCAAATGCTCTCAAAACCCAGGAACTTAAGGAACCCAGCTTTCCTGCACATGCATCACATACTGCTGAACACAAAACACCCAAGAGCCGCACTCAGCCTGCCAAGGCACTTGCACAGACATGGAGCCATGGGATTAGTGGCAGGAGAAAGGGATACAGGAAGAGGCACTGAGCTCCCCCGAGGGACACTGAAACCAACAGAGGTACAACATTTTGGATTCCTGGGTATGTACAAGCAGAGCATTCAGCAGAGATTATTACCGTATGATAATAATCACCATCATCATCATCATCAAGTGCCAACTTTGGGCAACTTCTTTTTCCAGCACTAACCTCCATTTCAATTCAAACTGTTTCAAAACCTAACAAAACCCATCTGAAATCAAAGCAGCAATACCTATGATATTTTCTTAGCCTTCAAAGAGCTGTGCCTTTAAACATCATGCCTGAACAAAAGGTCAAAACCCTTGCTCAAGTAGTTTGCCATGGAAAAAGATCCTATTTTACCCCAGGGAATGTATCAAGTGTTTCATAGCTGGGTAAAAGGCTGAAACTGTCATTTCAGAAGGAACTGCAGGATGAGAGCTCGCAGCACATCTGTCCACACGGTGACCTGCTACACCTGAAAAAGAGAGATCAGTAACGAACAGCAGGTGCCTTTTTTGTTTGTTTGCTTTGTAAGGCTTCTCCACTAAAAGGACCACAGTTCAAACTGTAAGAGCTGGAGACCTATCCTCATTATGACCTCCAACATAAGACTCCACCAAGGCCCAGACTGTTAGTTCTGACTGACAGGTACTTCACAGCATTACAAACACGCGCTACGCATCCTCTGTTTCTGAGGAGGTCTCTAACACATACCTAAAGATAAACAAATCATACTTGGTCTGAATGAATCTGTTTTGGAAAAAAAAAAAAAAACAAAAACGACAAGATCTGCTGGAGCTGCATCAATTTTGCCTCTCTGTAGGGAGAGGAGAAATTATCATAACAGTCTACAAAGGACAGAGGAACAAATCAGGGAAATTCAGAAGGAGGAAGCAGAGGAGAGGGAAAAAATCTCACCTCTGTCAGTGCCTTTAAGCAACGGAGCAGATACACAGAAGCACAGCACAAAGGGCACTTAGCTATGGGACCAGGAGATTCAGTAAGAGGAATTTAACTGGGAAGATTTTGGAAAGAGAGCTATGCCAATGAAAGGATCCCCAGACAATCTCACAGACCTCTATCACCAGCCCAAGGACACTTTGCTGCAGGATTTCTGAAGCAATTGTACGCAGGACATCAGAGCATGATCCTCAAAACCACCTCAAGCTAACATCCGAACAGCACATACTCCTTTTCTACTCCAACTCAAACACGTTGTTGTGTCATTCCCCCTTACCACCAAAAGAAGTCTCAACTGTTTATAGTGCAAAATAAAAGAAGCAAAAGGTAAAAGTAAAGCTCAATCTGTTTCTTTCCTTACTGTAGCAAAAAACCACCACAGAAAGCATACAAGCAACGGTATATGGTTTTCCAGTCTTTCCCGTACCTCTCTCTCCCTGAAGTCAGGTAAAGCTCACACTCCAAGTCATGGTATCAGGATCATTATCACTGCCTGCAAAGGAGCCAGAGCATTCTACTCCTGCTCCTCTTGGGGACAGGGACCATTCAGAAGCATTGCCATGGCCATCAAGACCAGGGCCACACAAAATTCAGGTGATCATTCAACCTTCTGTGTCAAAAGAAAGAGAAGGAAAGGAACTGAAGCTAAACACAGATGATTATCACTGAAGTGAACAGCACTGACAGCTTATCATTATAATTTTTCCCTCTTTTAAAAAATAAACACATTTCCAGTTCTGTCAAGCCAGAAGGCCTCCAAGCACACAGCAATGCCTATACCCCTCTACCTCAGCAGCCCTGGATTCCCCCTGAAGACTTCTCTTTAAGCCTCATTGTGTTGAATACAGATCCAAAACGACAAGTGAAGCTCCAGGTTTGCCACCCTGCTTTTCATGCCATAAAGGCCTGCCTGCCACAGCAGACTACCTCTTCTTATTTAAGTTTCAGGGTTTTTCAATCAGCATGAGTGCCAAGTCACATAAAGGGTCCATATTTTGGCGATGCCCAACTATGTACTGCTCGCACCCCTTCCTGCTCCAACCACTGCACTTGCCAACATTGGCTCCCTCAACTCGCAGTTATTTTTCTCCTTCCCCCTCTCAGACCCCAGCAATTAAAACATGCTGTGATCAAGAACCAGATGTCCCTTAGACTGGCTTTTCCCAGCACAGCCTCCTCCTGAAGAAATACTGGGTGTACTATTTATTTACAGAACACTAATCTCTGTGGACAAACACCTGCCTTACATACAGTACCAGGAGGAGAAACCATACCTGCTTCCAGTCATTTTATGAGCTTCATCTGCTGAAGAGTCATACAGCATCGATCATTTAGCACCCCACCACTTACAACCACAAGTACCATTGGCAGCATCTACTAAACAGCAAGCGTGCTGCTGGACAGGGGAGCTGGGCAGGAGGTTCCAGCAGTGAAGCTGGCCAAATGGCTGCAATGGACCAGCTGGCCACCTCCTATGTGCTTGAACCTCCATGATTACCATGTAATTACAACTCCCAGACCATGTCTGCTGGATTTGGGGGATACAGGGGCTTGACACAAGCTGTTAATTCTCTCACCAACTGTGCTCAGTATTTTGCACTCTGAGCACTTGAAACCATGACCTCTTCTACTCTACCTAACTACTCTACACCACTGCGTATTGTAGCTGACCACCCTGAACATATACCCTACCAGGTAAATGTAACTGGCCAAATGGGAGCCAAGTCTTACAAATCACCCTCCTCCTTCTGTTTGAGGAGGAGGAAAAAAAGTCTTCAGACAGTTAAAAGACAACAAAAGGCATGGTTAATACCCGGCTACTACAGCCCAGTAGGACCTCCTGCATTTTAGAGCAGCAAGTTCAATCAGAACACAAATACAGATGGGAGGGTGTCCTGGGTTCAGCAGTAGCAGTCATTTTTCTCCTTCTTCGTACCTGGTGCAGTGCTGTGTTTTTGACTTTCGGCCTGGTTACAGTGCTGGTAATACCGATGTGTTGTCTGCTACTCAAAGTCTGACTACAACAGATAATGCATCTACTCCAGCTCCAAGCACAGCAGCTACACCAGCCCCAGTGACAAGTACAGCAGCGGCATTTGAGAGTTCTGAAGGTTTTGAATGGCTTTTGGGTACCCTTGAGCCCTGCCTGCTGATTGTGATGGGCATCACGATGCTGGCACACAGAGTGTGTTTTACCCATGACCATTTCGTCTGATATTGGAAATTAAGCAGAGTCATGTTTGGGTCTTGTCTAGGGTTAGACAACGATACAGGATGACCAAGAGATTTTTCCCTGAGGCTGGACAGTCATGAGTGGCAAGGTGTGTGGGACAGTATGGGCAAGTATCTAGTCCACTGGGCCCTTCCAGTGCTTTGGAAGCATTGGAGATGGAGGGCAGCTGGATGGAGTCCCCCAAAACAAGTTGCAGAAACTGCTGAAGGGGAGGGTGAATTATTTTGAGCCTGGTGGGCCCATGACACTTCAGGCCAGCAGGGCAGAGATGCAACATACAGATGTACTCACGATCAAGGGGTGGACTTAGCAATGGACACTATTGCCCAGGTTATTCACGAGTGTGAACACTGCACACAGCCTCTCCTGCTCT